>SJYC01126487.1:0-18742 GCA_006408675.1 Madoqua kirkii
GAGCATCAAAACCTACAGATTCCCTGAGTGAAGGCCTCATTGAAAGTCAGCTTCTAATAATGTCTTACCCTGGCATTTCCTTTCCTCCCATTTTTACTCTTGAAATATCGTCATGCCTGTCTGCTCCTCTTCCCCCATCACTGAACTTAAAGTTCCTCAAGGCTAGAGGACTCTACTTTTTCCTTAGAAGGGTCTGACAGATCCAGCTGGACGTGCATCAGAGTAAAGGGGCCAAATGAAGGACTTCTGATTTCCCCTCCCAGCTCTCAGTCTGCATCCAGCCTCTAAAGTCTCAGAATGTATTTGGTATGTCATTGACATCTGTCATCTGGCATGTTACTTGGATTTACTCTCATCAAAGCAGTTCCCATTCGGGTCAAAGAAAAGGTCCCACTTAGGTTTCCAGGGGGCAAATCAAGAGTTTTAACATAGGTTGATGTTAGTTCTGGTTGAGAACTGTCCCAGGGATGTTCAAGCATGCATAAGTCATCAAAGGATTCATTACCTGTCTCTGCATGGACTCCTTTTGGTCCTCCTGCTCACGGGCAGTCGGAGGCACACGGAACTCTGGTTCTGGGGCAGCTGGGGTCCTTGCCTTATGTGTTTCATCAGCTTCCTGTAGAAACGCCTTAATTTCCTCAATCGTCTGAAGATAGGAGTACCTCGACACCTCTTTGCTGTTGCCTGATACCCGAACTAGATCTTCAATGGTAGGATCCTGTGAAAAAGAAGTTCAAGGGTCATACCCAGATCTAATCCCAGTTCCACACCCCCTTCTTCTCCATCCCTGCTGATACAATCCTAGTCAAGCCCACCAACATGTGTTGCCCAAAGTCCGTAATTGCATCTTAACTGACCTCTATGAATTTGAAGTTGACTGTAGCTCATATGCCCTCCACACAGGCTAATATTTCTAAAATGAGAACTGTTCCTATGCTACACTCCTCTGTGGGTAGCGGTGCGCCTCTGGGTGAATGTGTGGGTGCTCCACCATCCCCTGCAGAGGCTTTGCCCCACAGACTTTTTTTAAATTGATGTGTACTTGGTGGGTGATATTATATGTTGCAGGGATACAATATAGTGAGTCACAGTACTTAAAAGTTATATCCAGTTTTAGTCATTATAAAATTTTGGCTGTCTGTTTGTACAATATATCCTTGTAGCTTATTAAACACTTAATCCCCTCTCCCTGTATTTCCTCCCCTCCAAGCCCCAGAGAGACTTTTCTAAAGATGCCCCATGTCCCAGACATCCTACTGGAGATTTGCTTAAATCAATGGAAGTCCAAACACACTATCTCGTTTGATTCACACAACAACCCCAGAAACAGGAGCCATGCTTAAACCCAGTTAAAGAAGAATTCAGGACTTGTCTGGTGGCCCACTAGTTAAGACTCCACCTGCCAACGCAAGGGATCACGTCCTCTTCTCTCATTTCCTTTCTTGAAATAGGGTTTTGCCTGTCTACTCCCCTTCCTGCACCACTGGACTGAAAGCTCCTCAAGACTAGAGAGCTCCACTTCTTCCTTAGAAGGGTCTGACAGAGCTAGTTGGGTGGTCTTCAGAGAAAAAGCATCCAGTGAAGAGCTTCTGCTTTTGCCTCCCAGTTCTAGGTCCCCATGCAGCCTCTAAAGTCTCATAATGTGTTTGAGGTGTCGATGACATCTCTCATGTCGTGTGCTACTCGGGTTTACTCTTATCAAAAGACTTCACTTTGGGGTTAAAAGAAAGCCTCACATACGTTTCCAGGGGGCAAATCAAGGGCTTCAACATGGGTTAACGTTAGTTCTGCAGGAAAAGTGTTCCAGGGATGTTCATACACGTGTAAATCATCACTGTGGGTCAAAAGATCCATCACCTCGTTCTGCATGGATTCCTTTGGGCTGTCCTCCTCACGGGCAGTCGGAGGTACATAGGATTTTCGCTCAGGTGCAGCTGGACTTCTTGTCCCATATGTCTCATCAAGTTTCAGTAAAACTTCCTCAAGCTCTTCTATTGCTTCAAGGTAAGAGTCTCTTGAAGCCTCTTCGCTATTGCCTGACCAATAAACTTGGTCTTCAGTTGTGAAATCCTGCAAAAAAAAAAGTTGGAAGTTCATGTTCTCTACCTAGCTGAAATCCCGATTCCACACACCATGTGTCTCCATCTCTGATGACCTAATTCTAGTCTAGCCTACCATCATTGCTTGCCTCAGTTCAGTTCAGTTCAGTCGCTCAGTCACGTCCAACTCTTTGGGTCCCCATGAACTGCAGCACACCAGGCCTCCCTGTCCATCACCAACTCCCAGAGCCTACCAAAATCATGTCCACTGAGTCAGTGATGCCATCCAAACATCTCATCCTCTGTCGTCCCCTTCTCCTCCTGCCCTCAACCTTTCCCAGCATCAGAGTCTTTTCAAATAAATCAGCTCTTTGCATCAGGTGGCCAACGTAAAAGCCTGCAATTGCCTCTTCATTGTCCTCTGTGAACCAGAGGTGGACTTCATCTTGTGTAGCCTCCAAAGACAGTCAGAGTAATATTTCTGAAACTAAAACTCTTCCTATGCTACCCTTATGTATCAGTGGAGGTGGGAAACTTGATAAATGCATGAATACCCTACAATCCCCTGCAGAGATATTGCCTTACAGAGTTTAATAAATTGTAAAATAATTTTGATGTTTAAAATTTCAGGTCCCATATAGTCTGAAAATGAAGATAAAATATATTCCATGGAATATATTCCATGGAAACCAAAAACCAGGGTAGCTAAACTACCTCAGAAAATTTCACTTGATTAAAGCTGTTGCATGAGACAAAGAAGGTCAGTATGTAATGAAGGGGAGCAATTAATGAAGAAATAGAACAACTATAAATTAATGGACTCAACATATGAACACATAAGTGTGTTAAACAATACTACAGTTCTGAAGCCAGAAATAGACAATGACACAACAGTAGTCAGGGACTTCATTCTCCACTTTCAACAACAGATAGATCACCCAGACAGAAGATCAATATAGAAATGTTGGACTTGAACTGCCTGTTAGCTCCTATGGACCTAACAGTCATACTCACTACATTCAATCCAGCAGCACCTGATACACATTCTTCTCAGCTACACGTAGAACAATTTCCAAGGTAGATTATGATCAAATTTCACAGAACGAAAACAGACTTAAAAACTTATTAAGACTAAGATCATACCCAGTATCTTTTCTTACCAAAAATGGTGAAAAAGTAGAAATTAAACAGAAAGATTGGAAAATTCAAAAGTGTGTGGAAATTAAACAACACTCCTGAGCAGCCAATGTATCAAAGAAAACATCAAAAGAAAAGAATACATTTTGAGACAAATGAAAATGGAAATTTATATAACATACCAAAACCTAGGAGAGCAGCAACAGCACTTCTAGAAGAGAAGTATATAATGATAAATACCCCCATTAAAACTCGCAGGATACAAAGTCAACATACAAGAATTGGTAGTGTTTCTACACCCAAGGAACTCTCAGAAAGAGAAATTAAAAAAAAATCTTACAATGGCATCAAAACAATAAGATACTTAGGGATGAACTTAGCCTTAGAGGTGAAAAATCTGTACAGTGAAAATTATAAGATGGTGATGAAATTGAAGAAGACACAAAGAAGTGGAAAGATATCCCATCTTCTTAGACTGAAAAAATTTAATATTGTTAAAATGTCCACATTACCCAAGTTGATCTACAATCAAAGGGATTCCTGTCAAAATTCCAATGGCCTTTTTCACAAAATAGAAAAAGAACAATTCTGAAGTTCAACTCAACCCACCAAAGAACTAATTACAAAAGCAATTTGAGAAAGAAAATTAAAACCTGGAGGCAGAGCACCTCCTGATTTCAAACTTATATAGCTATAGTAATTTAAACAATATAGTGCTGGCTGAAAAACAGACACATAGATTAACAAAACAGAATAGAGAGTCAGAAATAAAGCTATGCATGTAGGTCAACTCATCTTTGACCAGGGTACCAAGAAGACACAATGCAAAAAAGACAGTCACTGAAATTAAGGGTCTTGGCAAAACTAGATTCACACAAGCTTAAGAATGAAACTGGATACCTATCTTATAGAACTTACAAAAATTTAACTTGAAATAGACCAAAGAATTAAATATAAAATTTGAAACCATGAAGTTTCTAGAAATAGACATGGGGAGGAAATTTCCTTGACATTGATCATGGCATTGATTACTTTGGATCTGACACCAGAAGCATGGGAAACAAAAACCCAAATAAACAATCAGGACTCCATCAAACTGAAAGCTTCTGCACAGTAAACAATGAACAAACTGAAAAAACAGCCTGCGGCTACAAACCATTTACCTGAGAAGGGGTTCATATCTAAATACATATGGAAACCATATCACTCCATAGCCAAACAACAATCTGACTTGTTCTTATAAATGGACAAAGGACATTCATAGACATTTTTGCAAACAGATACAGTCAATAGGCACATAAAAAGATGCTGATCATAAGTAATCATCAGAGTAATGCAAACAGAAACCACAGTGAGATAGCTAGCACCTCATACCTGTTAGAATAGCTATATTAACAAAAAGAGAAGATATAAATTTGGGGCAGGATGTGGAGAAAAAGGGGTCCTGGTACATTGCTGATGGGAATGCAAATTTTTACAGCTGTTGTGGAAAACAGTATGGAATTTTCTGAAAATTTTAATGCTAGAACTACTATGAAAGTGAAGTCTCTCAGTCATGTCTAACTCTTTGCAACCCCATGGACTGTATAGCCTACCAGGCTCCTCTGTCCATGGGATTCTCCAGGCAAGAATACTGGAGTGGGTTGCCATTTCCTTCTCCAAGGAATCTTCCCGACCCAGGGACTGAACCTCAGTCTCCTGCATTGTAGGCAGACATTTTACTGTCTGAGCCACCAGGGAAATCCTGAACTACTATATGATCCAGTATTCCACTGCTGGATGTTGAAAGGAAATGAAATTTATATCTGGAAAGAGATTTACTCTCAGAGGTTCATTGCAGCCCTAGTCACCATAGCCAAGATATGGAAACAAGTGACTGTACACAGGATGAATGATAAAGAAAATGTGTTCTTTAGGTATCCAGAGTTTTTGGAAAGTTTTGTGGAAAACCTACATTAGTACCTGTTTTTAATAATCAAAAAAAAGGAAAAAGAAAAACCCAAGAAATAATTTTTGCTTTTACAAAAAGGGGTAAAAACGAAAATAGTGCTCATCGTTTGTTTTGCAGTGAACTTGAATAGAGTGGCAGCTCCTCTCTGGGGAAGTATACTCAGCAGCTCCTTAGCAGCACAGCATTGAACTCTGTCTATGACCATCTGTGGTTTATTTCCATTTGTTTTGCTAATCCTTGTGCAAGAAGTGTCCTAAACTAACTGCCTCATTGCTGTATGCCATTTCAGCCTACACATGTTTTCATAGGAATGTGCCACTTTCTGAGAGGAGAGAAAGCCTGTATATATACTATAGAACATTATTCGGCCATCAAAAAGAAGGAAATCCTGACATTTGTGACAACATGGATGAACCTAGAAGGCATAATTCTATGAAATGTCAGAGAAAAACATGAACTTCATGGTATTACTTATAGGTAAAATAAGAAAAGGTCGTCCCAAGTGGTGCTTGTGGTAAAGAATCAGCCTGCCAGTGTAGGAGACGTAAGAGATGCGGGTTCAGTCCCTGGGTAGAGAAGATGCCCTGGAGGTGAGCATAGCAACCCACTGCAGTATTCTTGCCTGGAGAATCCCACGGACAGAGAAGTCTGGCAGGCTCCGTAGGGCCCCAAAAAGTCACATGCAACTGAAACGACTTTACATGCAATACTGGAGAGAAGAGTGGTGGTTGCTAGAGGATGAGGGTTGGGAAAATGGGAGATGTTGGTCAAAGAGCACACGAGTCATAAGACAAATAAGTTCTGAGGATTTAAGGCCCAGTGATGATAGTTAATCACACTGTATTGGATACTAGAGATTTGCTAAGAGCATCATCATGCAAATTAGAAAGGTAACCACATCAGGTGATGATTGCGTTAACCACTTTGAGTGACGTCATCATTTCACAACATATACATACATCAAATCAGCATGTTGTACACTTTACAACTATGGGGAGTTTGTCAGTTCAGTTCAGTTGCTCAGTCATGTCCAACTCTTTGCAACCCCATGAACCACAGCACACCAGGCCTCCCTGTCCATCACCAACTCCCAGAGTTTACCCATACTCATAGCCACTGAGTCAGTGATGCCATCCAACCATATCATCCTCTGTTGTCCCCTTCTCCTCCCACCTTCAATCTTTCCCAGCATCAGGGTCTTTTCAAATGAGTCAGCTCTTTGCATCAGGTGGCCAAAGTATTGGAGTTTCAGCTTCAACATCAGTCCTTCCTATGAACACCCAGGACTAAATTTCCTTTAGGATGGACTGGTTGGATCTCTTTGCTGTCCAAGGGACTCTCAAGAGTCTTCACCAAACCATACTTCAAAAGCATCAATTCTTCAGCACTCAGCTTTCTTTATAGTCCAACTCTCACATCCATACATGACCACTGGAAAAACCATAGCCTTGACTAGACAGACCTTTGTTGGCAAGTCTCTGCTTTTGAATATGCTGTCTAGGTTGGTCATAACTTTCCTTCCAAAGAGTGTCTTTTAATTTCATGGCTGCAGTCACGATCTGCAGTGATTTTGGAGCCCCCCAAAATAAAGTCAGCCACTCTTTCCACTGTTTCTCCATCTATTTGCCATGAAGTGATGGGACCAGATGTCATGATCTTAGGTTTCTGAATGAGCTTTAAGCCAACTTTTTCACTCTCCTCTTTCACTTTCATCAAGAGGCTCTTTAGTTCTTCTTCACTTTCTGCCATAAGGGTGGTAGTTATACCTCAATAAATCTGGGTTTAACAGTCTCTTTAACAGGTGGTGCTGGGAAAACTGGTCAACCACTTGTAAAAGAATGAAAGTAGATCACTTTCTAACACCACACACACAAATAAACTCAAAATGGATTAAAGATCTACACATAAGACCAAAAACTATAAAACTCCTAGAGGAGAACATAGGCAAAACACTCTCCGACATACATCACAGCAGGATCCTCTATGATCCACCTCCCAGTATACTGGAAATAAATGCAAAAATAAACAAATGGGATCTAATTAAAATTAAAAGCTTCTGCACCTGTCTCTTATACACATCTGGCTGAAATGGCATACAGCAATGAGGCAGTTAGTTTAGGACACTTCTTGCACAAGGATTAGCAAAACAAATGGAAATAAACCACAGATGGTCATAGACAGAGTTCAATGCTGTGCTGCTAAGGAGCTGCTGAGTATACTTCCCCAGAGAGGAGCTGCCACTCTATTCAAGTTCACTGCAAAACAAACCATGAGCACTATTTTCGTTTTTACCCCTTTTTGTAAAAGCAAAAATTATTTCTTGGGTTTTTCTTTTTCCTTTTTTTTAGATTATTAAAAACAGGTACTAATGTAGGTTTTCCACAAAACTTTCCAAAAACTCTGGATACCTAAAGAACACATTTTCTTTATCATTCATCCTGTGTACAGTCACTTGTTTCCATATCTTGGCTATGGTGACTAGGGCTGCAGTGAACCTCTGAGAGTAAATCTCTTTCCAGATATAAATTTCATTTCCTTTCAACATCCAGCAGTGGAATACTGGATCATATAGTAGTTCAGGATTTCCCTGGTGGCTCAGACAGTAAAATGTCTGCCTACAATGCAGGAGACTGAGGTTCAGTCCCTGGGTCGGGAAGATTCCTTGGAGAAGGAAATGGCAACCCACTCCAGTATTCTTGCCTGGAGAATCCCATGGACAGAGGAGCCTGGTAGGCTATACAGTCCATGGGGTTGCAAAGAGTTAGACATGACTGAGAGACTTCACTTTCATAGTAGTTCTAGCATTAAAATTTTCAGAAAATTCCATACTGTTTTCCACAACAGCTGTAAAAATTTGCATTCCCATCAGCAATGTACCAGGACCCCTTTTTCTCCACATCCTGCCCCAAATTTATATCTTCTCTTTTTGTTAATATAGCTATTCTAACAGGTATGAGGTGCTAGCTATCTCACTGTGGTTTCTGTTTGCATTACTCTGATGATTACTTATGATCAGCATCTTTTTATGTGCCTATTGACTGTATCTGTTTGCAAAAATGTCTATGAATGTCCTTTGTCCATTTATAAAAAATATATTTTTTTTTCAAAGAAAGGAGAAATCAGTGCCCCCTCGTGGATTATAACTCCCTCTCTAGATTGTCCAGTTTCTACCAGAACTCATCCAGGCCCCTCCACAATGGCTATGCATTTTGTACATCCTTCTACCCTTCCCACAGAGGTTGCAGCCACTCTGTACCACGCAGTGATCTGGGGACTCTGGGGACCATCCAGGCAGCAGCCTTGCCTTCAAGGGGCATTTGGGAACCAGAACCAACTGGACAAATCTCAACACTGTCCACTCTGCAGGAATGGGACTGTCTGGACCAGGGCACCCTCCTGGTCAGTGTGTGTATGCAGGGTTGCCCAGTCAACAAGGCCCCAAAGAAAGGAACCATTTCGAATATTTGGGTTCCTCTTCCCCAAGTCCTAGTCCCCTGCTAGGATTCATGACTGTCCACCTAGGAGCTGCTGACCTTCCACCCCAGCGCACAGACTTTGGCCCCTCTGCGTAGTAAGTTCAAACTCACCATTAATGCATCCATCATGTGCTCAGGGTCCTCAATGTGGTAGGTCGAGAGTTGCCAGGACTGGGCTGCTGGCTGGAGCACCTGGCCTTTTATAGAGCCTGGGAGGGATGTTCTGGGGTTCCAGACCAACATTCTTTGGTTGGCCACGCCCTGCTGGGCGGATCCCAGCCGTCAGAAACCAATCACCTGGGAATTCTCGATCTCTCAGGGTACCTACCTGATTAGGTCACCCACAAGGCACTTCGGGACGTTTAGTCTTTTGCCAGGTGTTCAAACAATGTGGGGTAAATGAGTTACACAGTTCGCCTATTTAATCCTTACCACCCAGTACTCAGGCCTGGAAAATCCCATGGATGGAGAGGCCTGGTAGGCTACAGTCCATGGGGTCGCTGAGGGTCAGACATGACTGAGCGACTTCACTTTCACTTTTCACTTTCATGCATTGGAGAAGGAAATGGCAACCCACTCCAGTATTTTTGCTTAGAGAGTCCCAGGGATGGGGGAGCCTGGTGGGCTTCCGTCTACGGGGTCGCACAGAGTCGGACACGACTGAAGTGACTTAGCAGCATAGTCCTATAAGGTGGAATTTATAATTGTCAGCGTACGATGCAGAAACTGAGGCTCAGAGAGGTTAAACAGGTTGCCCGAGGTCACACCCAGAGTCAGTCACGTGTTAACTCAAAAGGTTTAGTGTTTGTAATCCAGGTCCTTAAACACATCAGAGGTGTCAACCCAGGATCCAATCAGCCTCTGAGTTCTGTACATTTCATCTCTTGGCTGTAAACAAAATCAGAAGTACCCCCAGGGTGAAATCCTGGATTTGATGAGAAATCATTTCCATCTCCTCTCCCCTATCCCCAAGTGTCACTGTAACTTGTTTCATTCCGGCGCAGTGATCCACGTCTGGGGTCACAAGAGACTTCCGATCCTCTTGCAACTCCGCTCAGGTCCGCGCGTCTGGTCCCCACCGCCAATAACAAGCACCCAGGCTTTAACCATTCATAGACCTGCTCAAGGGGCGCCCCACCAGCCTCCGATCTATAAAATTTTAAAAGCAAGCAGCACACGTCCCTTCACCTGTGCCCCGAGAGGTGAGGCTAGAGAGGCAGAAGGAGCCTTCCTGGGTTCCTGGGCCGACATCTAGGTCCTTGCTTCCGCTCAGGCTGCTGGAAGATCTGTCCTCCTGAGCATCTCCAGTCCTCTTGCCCTCAGAGGCTATAGCTCTCCTGGGATCACCACTGCATAATCCTAAGGGATTTGATTTAGGTCATACCTGAATGAAAACTAATAAGAGTTTTGCCAAGAAAATGCACTGGTCATAGCAAACACCCTCTTCCAACAACACAAGAGAAGACTCTACACATGGACATCACCAGATGGTCAACACTGAAATCACATTGATTATATTCTTTGCAGCCAAAGATGGAGAAGCTCTATACAGTCAACAAAAACAAGACCAGGAGCTGACTGTGGCTCAGATCATGAACTCCTTATTGCCAAATTCAGACTTAAATTGAAGAAAGTAGGGAAAACCACTAGACCATTCAGCTATGACCTAGATCAAACCCCTTATGATTATACAGTGGAAGTGAGAAATAGATTTAAGGGCCTAGATCTGATAGACAGAGTGCCTGATGAACTAGGGAATGAGGTTTGTGACATTGTACAGGAGACAAGGATCAAGACCATTCCCATGGAAAAGAAATGCAAAAAAGCAGAATGGCTGTCTGGGAAGGGCTTACAAATAGCTATGAAAAGAAGAGAGGCGAAAAACAAAGGAGAAAAGGGAAAATATAAGCATCTGAATGAGAGTTCCACAGAATAGCAAGAAGAGATAAGAAAGCCATCTTCAGCGATCACTGTAAAGAAATAAGGGAAAAGAACAGAATGGGAAAGACTAGAGGTCTCTTCAAGAAAATTAGAGATACCAAGGAAACATTTCATGCAAAGATGGGCTCAATAAAGACAGAAATGATATGGACCTAAGAGAAGCAGAAGATATTAAGAAGAGGTGGCAAGAATACACAGAAAAGGTATGACCTAAATCAAATCCCTTATGATTATACAGTGGAAGTGAGAAATAGATTTAAGGGCCTAGATCTGATAGATAGAGTGCCTGATGAACTATGAAATGAGGTTCACGACATTATACAAGAGACAGGGATCAAGACCATCCTCATGGAAAACAAATGCAAAAAGGAAAAATGGCTGTCTGGGGAGGCCTTACAAATAGCTGTGAAATAAAAGAGAAGTGAAAAGCAAAGGAGAAGAGGAAAGATATAAGCATCTCAATGCAGAGTTCCAAAGAATAGCAAGAAGAGATAAGAAAGCTTTCTTTAGCAATCAATGCAAAGAAATAGAGGGAAAGAAGAGAATGGGAAAGACTAGAGATCTCTTCAAGAAAACTAGAGATACCAAAGGAATATTTCAGGCAAAGATGGGCTCAATAAAGAACAGAAATGGTAAGGACCTAACAGAAGCAGAAGGTATTAAGAAGACATGGCACGAATACACAGAACTGTACAAAAAGATCTTCATGACCCAGATAATCATGATGGTGTGATCACTCATCTAGAGCCAGACATCCTGGAATGTGAAGTCAAGTGGGCCTTAGAAAGCATCACTACAAACAAAGCTAGTGGAAGTGATGGAATTCCAGTTGAGCTGTTTCAAATCCTGAAAGATGATGCTGTGAAAGTGCTGTACTCAATATGCCAGCAAATTTGGAAAACTCAGCAGTGGTCACAGGACTGGAAAAAGTCAGTTTTCATTCCAATTCCAAAGAAATGCAATGCCAAAAATAGATGGGGAAACAGTGGAAACAGTGTCAGACTTTATTTTGGGGGCCTCCAAAATCACTGCAGACGGTGACTGCAGCCATGAAATTAAAAGACGCTTACTCCTTGGAAGAAAAGTTATGACCAACATAGATAGTATATTCAAAAGCAGAGACATTACTTTGCCGACTAAGGTCCATAAAGTCAAGGCTATGGATTTTCCAGTAGTCATGTATGGATATGAGAGTTGGACTGTGAAGAAGGCTGAGCGCTGAAGAATTGATGCTTTTGAACTGTGGTGTTGGAGTAGACACTCTTGAGAGTCCCTTGGACTGCAGGGAGATACAATCAGTCCATTCTGAAGAAGATAAATCCTGGGATTTTGGAAGGAATCATTCCATTGGAAGGAATGATGCTAAAGCTGAAACTCCAGTATTTTGGCCACCTCATGAGAAGAGTTGGCTCATTGGAAAATACTATTGCTTTGAGGGATTTTGGGCAGGAGAAGAAGGGAACGACAGAGGATGAGATGGCTGAATGGCATCACTGACTCGATGGATGTGAATCTGAGTGAATTCCTGGAGTTGGTGAGGGACGGGGGGCGCCTAGTGTGCTGTGATTCATGGGGTCGCAAAGAGTCGGACATGATTGAGTGACTGAAATGAACTGAGTTTAGTTAATGAACTTAGAAATTTCTAAGCTATATCCTCTAGAAGTTAATTTGACTTATTAATTTCTCTCTTCAATGGACTGTGAGCAAAGTGATAAGCTATTTTCAGGCCACACCTCTAAAACTCCCCGTATGACCTTCCACGGTCAGCCATATGCAGAAGACCCAGTGCAGAATTCCAAGGCCCTAAATGTTGGTGGAAACACAATATGAAAATATCCAGTCCCTCCATGACTTTGTGAAGGAAATTGCACTGTAGACCTACACTGGACAATCCAGTGAGTGAGAAATAAAATTGCACTGTGTTATAACTCAGAGATATGACAGCTGTTGGCAGTAGCCAGTAATTACACTGATTTAAGAATCTGACTTATTTCTAATTATTACAAATGGGATGTCAGTACACATATTGGAGAGGGAAATGGCAACCCACTCCAGTACTTTTCCTTGACAATCGCATGGAACCTATATACAGTGCATGGGGTCACAAGGAGTCAGACGTGACTGAGTGACTAAATAGCAGTAGCAGCACCCATATTGGTACAAGAGTATTACTGACTTTTTGGTAATAATGTCATTTAATGAACTACAATAGGATACTAACATTTAATGTCATGTACATATATGCCAGGCTTGAGTCAAGCACTTGACATGTATGACCCCAAATAAACCTTAACATCAATGAAATAAGGGATATCATCACTCTTCCAACATAAATATTTAATAGTTGATCTTGGGAAAACCATTTCAAAATCTGGACCTCAGATTTCAAATGTTCCTTTGAGTAGTAACATTTTGTAAGTCTAATCCAGAATTAAGATGTTTAAAATTGCTCAGTTATCAAGTGCAAGTCGCTCAGCCACGTCCAACTCTTTGCGACCCTATAGACTATACAGTCCATGGAATTCTCTAGGCCAGAATACTGGAGTGGGTAGCCTTTCCCTTCTCCAGGGGTCCTCCCAAACCAGGGATTGAACCCAGGACTCCCGCATTGCAGGTGGATTCTTTACCAGCTGAGCCACAAGGGAAGCCTCTTTCTAAATCAAGGTCTCCTATGTCTGCATTTTTTCCTAAAATAGAGCATATTTCTTAAAATTCTAAATTTGGGAGGTTGGGATAAAAATAAAGCACCACATACAGAAGTTTTGTATAATAGAGAATTGTTACCATTTTTGCCCCTTGGAAGAAAACAAGCAAAATAATACATTATGTTTACGATTTTGAAACTGAGCATCTTAGGGCCTGCAAATGAACAATGAATCAAAGATATTGTGAGACAAAGAAATGTGAGACCTCATATGAGAAACAATTTCATTTGTAAGCTTATGAAACACTTTGAGTTGTTCAAATAAAAGGTACTGAAATAAGTTCATGGTCTAAGTATTAGTCTTAAAGAGGAAGGAGCAGTTGGGAAAAGACTGGACTGTATCTGACAGGGAAGAAGTGGGGTTCATGCCTTGGCATGTCTTAAGGGAACATATTTTTCAGAAAATTACCTGATAGACTCTGTTTAACCTTGACATCTCCTATGAGAACAAGTCAAAGATAAGGTCCCTGGAGAAGCCAAGAAGGTATTTTATACACTGTAGTCACAAACATCCTGGGGGGAAGGGGCGGGGAATAATAATTCTTCCTGAGAAACCTCCTACTTGAGGTCAGGATATACAAGTAGAGCCATAGATGACTGCGACTACACTTTTTCATCTTTCTTTTTAATGCTCAATCACATATTTTCTTTTCTTGGAATACCTGGTGTTAATAACCTTTAAACTGAAACATGAGTAGACAAGATAAAATTGAAGTGGGCTGTTAGTAATATATAGTGAAAGTCTCTCAGTCACGTTAGACTTTTTGTGACCTCATGGACTATACAGTCCATGGAATTCTCCAGGCCAGAATACTGGAGTGGGTAGCCGTTCCCTTCTCCAGGGGATTGAACACAAGTCTCCGCATTGCAGACAAATTGTTTACCAGATGAGTCACGAGGGAAGCCTAATATTAGAGATAATCCAAAAGCAATTCTACAATACCTGGATATCACAATTGTTCACATGTCTATTGTTCTGTAAAGCATTTAATCTAAAGTTTCACTATTAACTACAGTAAGATTTCCTTTGTGCTTTAACTTTCAAGCTTGATTTAAAATGTATGTTAATTGGAGTATAATTGCATTATAATGTTGTTTCTGTTGTACAATGAAGTGAATCAGCTATATGTATACATGGATTACCCCCCTCTTGGAACTCCCTCCCACCCATCCCTGAATCCTACCCATCTAGTTCTTGACAGAGCACAAAGCTAAGTATCCCATGCTTTAAAGCACATGTATCTATTTTATACATAGTTTCATTATTTATACTTTCTTCCTCATCTCCCACTAACCCTCCCACCCACCAGTCCTATTTAAAGGAAATATTTATTAGGTATGTAGCTGCCATTGTTTAGTTGCTAAGTCATGTTTGACTCTCTTGTGTCCCTATGGACTAAAGCTCACCAGGCTCCTCTGTCCATAAGATTCTTCAGGCAAGAATACTGCCATGGGTTGCCATTTCCTTCTCTAGGGTATCTTCCTAACACAGGGATAGAATCCCTGCCTCCTGCACTGGCAAGTGGGTTCCTTACCACTAAGCCACCAGAAAAGCCCATTATGTATGAAGATTCCTCAGTGAAGATCTATAAACGACCATGTGCCTCTGTGCACATACATATATTTCTGAAAGGTTGTTGTTGAATTACGATGCCGGGATTCTTGGCCCCCCGAGGAGAAGAATTCAATCCAGGGCCAGAGATGAGGCTTGGTCGCTCAGAGCTTTTGTGTAATAAAGTTGTATTAATTAAAGTATAAAGGAGATAGAGAAAGCTTCTGACATAGGCATCAGAAGGGGGCAGAAAGAGTATCCCCCTGCTAGTCTTTAGTTGGATGTTATATAGTCACCAGCAGTCTGTTAATGAAAGAAAGGAATGTCTGAAAACTTAGAATGGCCAGGCCCCTCACCCATAAGATGTATTTTGGGATAACCTTGGCTCCAAATGGTTTACCTTGGGCCATAAAATGATTAACTTGAATCTTGAAGACGGGCAGGTCACCATACAAATAGTTTCATTTACATAGGTTAGAGGAACAATATCAGAGTATAACATATTGGTTTATCAAGTCGCTTCTGAGCCCAAAAGGCGGAACCGACTTGAAGACAGAGCTTGGGGTAAATGCATAGTACATTAGCATAGCTTAAGATAAACATTTCCATAAGAAAAAGGCAATGGTTAGCTTCAGGTGAAACCAGGTATCATTATGACAGCACAAAATTTAAGAGAAACTTCCTTTTAAATTTTTATAGAGAAGGAAAAAATATCGCTAGTTTGTTTCCTCCTGCCGCTTAAGAGAGATAAAATGTCTGACACTTGCAGGCTGTTTCCTCCGTTTGGAAACCCCTGGCCTTCCTCCCTGTTACTCTCTCATTTCCATAGTACAAAACTATGCTTAAAAAAAAAAATATATATATATATATATAAAGCCTATGTTAAACTAAACAATCTAAAGTGGAATCATATACTTCCTTATAATATGCTATTCATATAATTTAATATAGTCTCAAATAGTCTTACTGTAGCTGTGACTTGTTATATGTTCAAAGAATTCTATTTTAAACAATTAGAGTAATTTAAAACAAGTTTATCTTTATATCATGTTTCTCATTTATTTTTGTAATTTATTTAAAAATATATATATGCTGCTCTTTCACCTGTCATTCAGCACTGTATCTCTGATTGCAGATGGATAGCTAGAGTGCCAAGATAGAAAGAAAACATGAAATAAAAGAATAAAATGAGGATGGAAATCTACCTAGTAATTTCAGTTCAGTTCAGGCGGTCAGTTGAGTCTGACACTTTGCGACCCCATGAACCTCAGCACACCAGGCCTCCCTGTCCATCATCAACTCCCAGAATTCACTCAAACTCATGTCCATTGAGTTGGTGATATCATCCAACAATCTCATCCTCTGTCATCCCCTTCTCCTTCTGCCCTCAGTCTTTCCCAGCATCAGGGTCTTTTCAAATCAGTCAGCTGTTCACATCAGGGGGCCGAAGTATTGAAGTCTCAGCTTCAACATCAGTCCCAACAATGAACACTCATGACTGACCTCCTTTAGGATGGACTGGTTGGATCTCCTTGCACCCCAAGGGACTCTCAAGAGTTTTCTCCAACACCGCACTTCAAAGCATCAATTCTTCAGCACTGGCTTTCTTCACAGTCCAACTCTCTCATCCACACATGACCACTGGAAAAACCATAAGCTTAATTAGACAGACCTTTGTTGGCAAAGTAATGTCTCTGCTTTTGAATATGCTATCTAGGTTCATCATAACTTTCTTTCCAAGGACTAAGCATCTTTTAATTTCATGGCTGCAATCACCATCTGCAGTGATTTTGGAGCCCCCCAAAATAAAGGTAGCCACTGTTTTTACTGTTTCCCCATCTATTTCCCATGAAGTGATGGGACCGGATGCCATGATCTTAGTTTTCTGAATGTTAAGCTTTAAGCCAACTTTTCCACTCTCCTCTTTCACTTTCATCAAGAGGCTTTTTAGTACTTCTTCACTTTCTGCCATAAGGGTGATGTCATCTGCACATCTGAGATTTCTGATATTTCTCCCAGCAATCTTGATTCTGGCTTGTGCTTCTTCCAGCTCAGCATTTCTCATGATGTACTTTGCATATAAATTAAATAAGCAGGGTGACAATATACAGCCTTGATGTATTCCTTTTCCTATCTGGACCTAGTCTGTTGTTCCATGTCCAGTTCTAACTATTCCTTCCTGACCTGCTTATATGTTTCTCAAGAAGCAGGTCAGGTGGTCTGGTATTCCCATCTCTTTCAGAATTTTCCACAGTTTATTGTGATCCACACAGTCAAAGGCTTTTGCATAGTCAATAAAGCAGAAATAGATGTTTCTCTGGAACTTTCTTGCTTTTCTGATGATTCAGTGGGTGTTGGCAATTTGATCTCTTGTTCCTCTGCCTTTTCTAAATCCAACTTGAACATTAGGAATTTCATGGTTCACGTATTGCTGAAGCCAAGCTTGGAAAAAAAAATTATATAAGTTTATTTAAATTAATTGGAGATTAATTACTTTATAATATTGTATTGGTTTTGCCATAGATCAACATGAACCCCCCCACACACACAGGTATACACGTGTTCCCTATCCTGAACCCGCCTCCCTTCTCCCTCTCCATATCATCCCTCTAGGTCTTCCCAGTGAACCAGCCCCAAGCATCCAGTATCATTCATTGAACATGGGCTGGTGACTCATTTCGTATATGATAATATAAATGTTTCAATGCCATTCTCCCAAATCATCCCACCCTCTCCCTCTCCCACAGAGTCCCACAGACTGTTCTATGCATCTGTGTCTCTTTTGCTGTCTTGCATATAGGGTTATCGTTACCATCATTCTAAATTCCTTGTATATGCTTTAGTATACTGTATTGGTGTTTTTCTTTCTGGCTTACTTCACTCTGTATAATAGGCTCCAGTTTCATCCACATCATTAAAACTGATTCAAATGTATTTTTTTAATGGATGTATATGTATATGTACCACAGCTTTCTTATCCATTCATCTGCTAGGGATATCTTGTTTCCATGTTCTGGCTATTATAAACAGTGCTGCGATGAACACTGGAGTACACGTGTCTCTTTCAATTCTGGTTTCCTCCATGTGTATGCCCAGCAGTGGGATTGCTGGGTCATAAGGCAGTTCTATTTCCAGTCTTTGAAGGAATCTCTACACTGTTCTCCATAGTGGCTGTACTAGCTTGCTTTCCCACCAACAGTGTAAAAGGGTTCCCTTTTCTCCACACCCATTCCAGCATTTATTGCTTATAGACTTTTCAATTGCAGCCACTCTGACTGGTGTGAAATGGTACCTCATTTTGGTCTTGATTTGCATTTCTCTGATAATGAATGATGGTGAGCATCTTTTCATGTGTTTGTTAGCCATCTGTATGTCTTCTTTGGAGAAATGTCTATTTAGTTCTTTGGCCCATTTTTGAATGGTCGTTTATTTTTTTGGAATTGAGTTGCAGGAGTTGCTGGTATATTTTTGAGATTAGTTGTTTGTCAGTTGCTTCATTTGCTATTGTTTTTTCCCATTCTGAAGGCTGTCTTTTCACCTTGCTTATAGTTTCCTTTGTTGTGCAGAAGCTTTTAAGTTTAATTAGGTCCCATTTGTTTATTTTTGCTTTTCTTTCAAGTATTCTAGGAGGTGGATCATAGAGGATCCTGCTGTGATGTGCCTATGTTCTCCTCTAGGAGTTTTGTAGTTTCTGGTCTTATGTTTAGATCTTTAATTCACTTTGAGTTTATTTCTGTGTGTGGTGTTAGCAAGTAATCTAGTTTCATTCTTTTACAAGTGGTTGACCAGTTTTCCCAGCATCACTTGTTAAAGAGATTCTCTTTAATCCATTGTGTATTCTTGCCTCCTTTGTCAAAGATAAGGTGTCCATAGGTGCGTGGATTTATCTCTGGGTTTTCTATTTTGTTCCATTGATCTATATTTCTGTCTTTGTGCCAGTAC
>SJYC01126488.1:0-22064 GCA_006408675.1 Madoqua kirkii
AGAGTTGACTCACTGGAAAAGACTCTGATGCTGGGAAGTATTGGGGGCAGTAGGAGAAGGGGACGACTGAGGATGAGGTGGCTGGATGGCATCACTGACTCGATGGACATGAGTCTGAGTGAACTCCAGGAGTTGGTGATGGACAGGGAGGCCTGGCATGCTGCGATTCATGGGGTCACAAAGAGTCGGACACGACTGAGCAACTGAACTGAACTGAACTGAACTGATACCTGAATGACCTAGTGGTTTCCCCTACTTTCTTCAATTTAAGTCTGAATCTTGCAATAAGGAGCTGACAATCTGAACCATAGTCAGCTCCAGCGTGTTTTTGCTGACTGTATGGAGCTTCTTTATTGTCAGCTGCAAAGAATATAATCAGTCTGATTTCATTATTAACCATCTGGTGATGTCCATGTGTAGAGTTATCTCATGTGTTGTTGGAAGAGGCTGTTTGCTATGAGCAGTGCATTCTCTTGGCATAACGCATCCTCTTGTTAGCCTTTGCCCTGTTTTTTTTTTACTCCAATTATCTCTTGACTTCCTACTTTTATATTCTTGTCCCCTATGATGAAAAGGACATCTTTTTTTTTTTTTTTGGTATTAGTTGTAGAAGATCTTGTAAGTCTTCACAGAACTGTTCAACTTTAGCTTCTTCAGCATTAGTTGTTGGGGCATAGACTTGGATTACCGTGATATTGAATGGTTTGCCTTGGAAATGAACAGAGATCATTCTGTCCTTTTTGAAATTGCATCCAAGTACTGTATTTCGGACTCTTTTGTCTACTATGCTGGCTACTCCATTTCTTCTAAGGGATTCTTGCCCACAGCAGTAGATATAATGGTCATCTGAATTAAATTCACCCATTCCAGTCCATTTTAGTTCACTGATTCCTAAAATGTTGATGTTCACTCTTGCTGTCTCCTGTTTGACCACTTCCAATTTACTTTGATTCATGGACCCAACATTCCAGGTTTCTATGCGATATTGTTCTTTACAGCATCGTACTTTGCTTTCACCACCAGACACATCCACAACTGGGCATTGTTTCCACTTTGGTTCAGCCTCTTCTTTCTTTCTGGAGCTATTTCTCTGCTCCTCTCCAGCAGCGTATTGGACACCTACTGACCTAGGGAGTTCATCTTTCAGTGTTATATCTTTTTGCCTTTTCATATTGTTCATGGGGTTCTCAAGGCAAGAATGTTGAAGTGGTTTGCCATTCCCTTCTCCAGTGGACCACGTATTGTCAGAACTCTCCACCATGCCTCATCTATCTTGGATGAGATATAATATAATATTCTAACTGATTACTAACATAGGCAAGGATGTAGCCATTTCATTCTCAGTCACCTTTGCTCTTTTGATTGTGAACTAACTAGTTTTTCTGGCACTTTTGACTTAATCTTAGCTTTCTGCTGGATCCTGCTCTCTTTTGCATCCAGATTATTTCTGTGGCAACTATTTAGAACTTATTTTTGTGAGGCTGCCCAGAGAGACACTGAGTATCACCAAAGGTTTGCTGCTTATCTGCTTGGGCATCCTGAGGCAATGCACCCCAAAAGGAGTTTTAGAAAAAAAACAAACTGCTAGGCTCCTAATTCTTCCAGAGTGGTTCAACAGTATGGTAAAAGCTGCTTTTACTTGTTATTCCCACAATGTGAAAAAGACTGTTAAGACAAAGAGAAAAATGTCAGGGCTGCCGTGAGATTGTCTCTACCCAGGAGTAAGGTCACGTTCATGTCAGACACCCTAACAGCACACTTCTCTGTGATGAAAAAGGGCATACATCCAACCTAGTCACAGAAAACTTCTGAAAAATGTTAACTGAGGAACATTCTATAAAATACCTGGCCAGTGCTCTTCAAAAGCGTCCAGATGGGGAAAAACAAGGAAATAGAGAAATTACTATAATTGGATAGGATCAAAGAAGCATGTCAATTAATGCAATATGGGACCCCGGATTGGAATTTTACACAGACAAAAAACAATAGTGGAAAGCCTGTCAAAATTCAAATAAAGTCTTCTTAAGCATTCTAGCTAAACGTGTGTCCATTTTGTGAAGTTTTTAGAAGAATCAGCTTTTGGTTTCACTGATCTCCTATTTTCTTTTTCTATTTCATTTATCTTTGCTCTAATCTTTATTTATTCTTAAGCTGTCTTTGGATTTAGTTTGCTCTTTTCTAATTCCTTGAGGTAAACATTTAGATTGTTGATTTGATACGTTTCTTCCTTTTTAAAGTGAGCATTCCATCTTAGTACTGTTTTTACAACACCTCACAAGTTTTTATTGTGTAATTTCATTATTACGCAAATGAAAACTTTTTAAAAAGATTTCCACTTATCTCTAAGTATTTATTTCTGTTTTTATTTCTCTCTTGACCTGTTGGTTGTTTAATTCAAACAGTTTTGGGAATTTTCCAGTTTCCCTTTTGTTATTGCTTTTAGCTTCATTCTATTATAGTCAGAGGAAATACTTGGTAACTTTATCCATCTTTAAAAAAAATCTATTGGGAATTGATTTGTGGTTTACTAAATTGTGTGTATTAGAGAACGCCCCATGTGGAGGTGGGAAGAATATCTGTTTTGTTGTCAGCTCTCTTGTTAATACTGGTTGTTTTTTTATGTTGTTCAAGTTCTCTTACTTCTGTCTGGTTCTATCCATCATTTACAGTGTAGTAGTGACATCTCCATCTATATTATTGTGGGACTATTTCTTCCCTCATCGCCCTTAGTTTTTGCTTTATATTTGGTGGTCTGTTACTATGTACTTGCTGCTGCTGCTGCTGCTGCTAAGTTGCTTCAATCGTGTCTGACTCTGTGCGACCCCATGGACTACAGCCTACCAGGCTCCTCTGTCCATGGAATTTTCCAGGCAAGAGTACTGGAGTAGGGTGCCAGTGCCTTTCCAATTATGTACGTAAATGTTTGTAATTATAATTACCTCCTTGTTGTATTGAACCTTAAAAAAAATATGTAATAAAGCGCTTTGTCTCTTGTAAACTGTTTTGATTTAAAGTCTTCTATCAGCATAGTTACTCTTCTTTTGGCTACTATTTGTGGGGACTATCTTTTCTATTCTTTCAGTTTCACTCTGTTTGTGTACTTGGATCTAAATGGATTCTCTTGTAGACAGCATTTGGTTGGATCATGCTTTTTGCTTCACTCCGCCAGCCTCTGTCTTTGGAGTGTTTAGTGAGTGAAAGTAATCACTGCCAAAGGGCATCACTCTACCACTCTGCTGCCAGGGTTCTTCTATATGCTTCACGGTGGTTTTTGCCGCTCACTTGCTCTATTACTGTCTTCTTTTATATTTCGTTGACCTGTGGTATGCCTAATTCCTTTCTTTTGTATATATTGTACAGCCATTAACTTGTGCCTACCACGGGGACTATGTTTCACATTATAAAGCTTTATACTCTAATTTGAAATTATACTAGCTTAACTTCAAAAACATAAGAAAACTGCACTCCTCTGCAGCTCAATCCCCACCTCCTTTCAGGAAGAGCTAATGGGAACAGTATTCTCTAAATTCTGGCCTGTTTAAAATTGCTTTCCAGCAGCCTTGATATTATAGGTAAAGCGTTCCACAATTTCTTTCCTTGTGTAGGTGCTATTCCACTGTTTGTTGTTCCTTTGTTGTTGTTTTTACGGATTATTTACATCAAGAACATAATTTCAGACTGATTTCTTCCACTTGAGTCTTACTGCTTGAAGAAAAGGAGAAAAAATTCTGCTTATGGAAGAATTACCTTTTACTTTTAAAGTTTAAGAATTCTATGAGGATACATCTCAGAGTTAACTGTACCAAGTCGATTTCTCTAGGCAAAGATGGTGCCTTTTAAATATATGCAGATGAATCCTATTTAACATCACATGTTTTCCTGAATTAGAATTTAAAAAAATTAGTTCCTTGACTTTTTTGGATGTCCAATGGTTAAGAATTTGCCTGCCAATGTGAGGGAGACAAGTTTGATCTCTGGTCCAGCAAGATTCCACATGCCTTGGAGCAACAACTACTTTTCTTTCTTAATTTATTTATTTTAGTTGGAGGCTAAGTACTTTACAATATTGTAGTGGTTTTTGCCATACACTGATATGAATCAGCCATGTGTTCCCCATCCTGAACCCCCCTCCTACCTCCCTCTCCATCCCATCTCGCGGAGTCACCCCAATGCACTGGCCCTGAGCACCCTGTCTCACGCATCGAACCTGGACTGGTGATCTGTTTCACATATGATAACATACATGTTTCAATGCTATTCTCTCAGATCATCCCACCCTCATCTTCTCCTACAGAGTCCAGCAGACTGTTCTATACATCTGTGTCTCCTTTGCTGTCTTGTACATAGGGTTATCGTTACCATCTTTCTAAATTCCATATATATGTGTTGGTATACTGTACTGGTGTTTCTCAACTACTAAGCCAGCACTTGAGAGTCAGAGCTCTGCAACAAGAGAAGCCACTGCGATGACAGGCCTAGACAGCACGACTAGAAAGCAGCCCTGGCTCTGCGCAACCGGAGTTCCTTTCATTTCGTTCTCTAGTCCCTTTATTATATTTCCATCTTATTTATTCTCATTGACACCCTATAGTTTAATTTTCATTTCTGAGATCACTCTGTCTTTTTCAATCTATTTCCTGCTTTAGTAAGGAAGCTACATTTTATATGATCCTTTGGTTTGGCCCGTTTTTGTATTTTTGCATCTTTGTTTCTTGCGATCCCCTTCCCCCATATTGACAATTGCCTATTTAAACATTTGAGATTCAGGTTGGGTTCTTCTTTTGCAATTTTCCTCTGCCAGGGACTTTCGGGGGCCTTCCTTTGGTGGCTCAGATAGTAAAGAATCTACCTGCAATGCAGGAGACCTAGGTTTGATCCCTGGGTGGGGAAAATCCCCTGGAGGAGGGCATGGCAACCCACTCCAGTATTCTTACCTGAAGAATCCCATGGACAGGGGAGCCTGGCAGATTACAGTCCCTGGGGTCAAAAAGAGTCAAGCATGACTGAGAGACTAAGCACATGAGAGGGACTTTTTAATTGTCTTTTTGTCTGACAAAAATAATTGCTTCTCATTTTTAACAATTATTGTATCTTTGTATCAAGGTTTGATTTTTCTTGTTTATTTTTAGAATGTGTTGGGTTTTTCTAGACCATTTATTTGAAAGGAATTTCTGGTGTATGAGGTGGGGAAATTTAGTAATTTTCAGTTCAAGACTGTCCTCTTTTGTTTGGACAATGTAGAGCTATTTCTTTAGTACATGAGCATTTTTATTTCTTCTTGTTTTCTCTGATTCTTAGATCTTCTCTAAGTAGAATCTTTATTCTGAGCTATTTCCTTCCTTCTTTCATCATCTGCTTAAGCTTCCTGGAAACACTACTGTCTTCTAGGGTGCCCCCTCTCTCTTTTTTGCATTCTGCTGCTGCTGCTAGGTCATTTCAGTCGCGTCCAACTCTGTGTGACCCCATAGACAGCAGCCCACCAGGCTCCCCTATCCCTAAGATTCTCCAGGCAAGAACACTGGAATGGGTTGCCATTTCCTTCTCCAATGCATGAAAGTGAAAAGTGAAAGTGGAGTTGCTCAGTCGTGTCCAACTCCTAGCGACCCCATGGACTGTAGCCCATCAGGCTCCTCCATCCATGGGATTTTCCAGGCAGGAGTACTGGAGTGGGGTGCCATTGCCTTCTCTAATCATACATTTATTCAACAGAACTCTTTTACTCTGCCCAACAAAGTACAAACACAATATTATCTTAAATGCTGCAAAGTTACAAAACTCAAAACAAAATTCATAGTACTGACTGTACAATAAAAGCCAAAAAAGCAATGTGCATGTTGCTAAGTAACCTGCACCGATACGGTGAATATCAACACAACAGGGAGTTCTGTGATGACCAGGCAGTTATCATTGTCAACTTAACCAATCTCAGAGACAGAAAGAGAGATGTGTGTGTGTGTGTGTGTGCGTGTGTGTGTACGTGTATATGCAGACACATGAATACATGTGAAAAGAACCATTTGGGGCAGATAATGGTATTTAGATCCAGAGGTCAGAAGAGGACTCAGGCAGGGGAGCAGGGCCAGGCTACCAGGAAGGACAGCTGGGCATGCCCTTTCCTGTGGGACTCTGCCACACAGATAACCAGATAGGCCTTAGGTCATCTGTGGAATGGGGAAACATGCTCCCGGGTTGGGATGGTACCACCACCTAGAGCCCTCTGCTCATCCTTGCATCTTTACAAGTGTTATCCTAAACCAACAATACTTCTGCAGCCAGAACCCTGCCACCTGGGAAACATCTCAGTTGCTGCCTTCACCTTGGAAGTCTGCCTCAGAGGGAGGGAGGGAGTTCAGCTGGGAAAGAGACAAAAGTGAGCTGGATGAGGTGTAAGTCACAGGGGCAGAACTTTGGTGGCTCTGCTTATCCAGAGGAGCTGGAGCTGGAATGGCTCCTATGGAGGGAGTGGCAGGGGGCTTAGGTGGAGGGCGGGGGGAATGTGGCCTCCTTCACCCAAGGGGGTGGTGGGTGACCTGCGCCCCGTGGGAGGCGGTGGGAGCATTCTCCTGGGAGGGCTGGCTCACCTTGGGGATGGCTGAGACCAGGAGCCGGCACAGTGGCAGCAGTGATCTGGCCATCGAGTTTTCCTCTGGCCGTGTGCTTTCAGAAACTCCCCAGCCTCACCTGGATTCTCACACTTCACATAAGCCTGGCCTTCAGACAGACGGGAGTGCATCTTTTTGGCAGACATGTCAGTCATTTTAATTTTTCCACAGGTGGAGAATATCTCCTCGATGTGACCCTTGGTCACATTCCTGGTGAGCCTCCCACTGTAGACGCTGGTGGATTTAGGGGAAGGGCTCTGTCTTTTCCTTCTCTTTGCATCCCTTTTGGGTGGTTTGGATTTGGAACAAGAATGCCACCTGTTGTCCTGTCTGCCCAAGAAGGACTTGAGCCTGAGGAGCCTCTGGAGCTGGAGCCACGGGAGGTGCTGGGACTTCCAGAGTGGCTGGAGCCAGGGCTGGGGCTACTACCACCGGAATCACTGAACCTCTTCCACCATCTTTCCTTCTCGCTTGACTCGTTGAGGGGCCATTTATCTTTAGAGCGATCCTTCGACTTCTATCAGAGCAGTCTTTGCGTTTGGTAGGAGAAGGAGCCCTGTTGTTGTTTTTGAGTTGTTCAGTTGTGTCTGACTCTCTGTGACCCCATGGACTGCAGCACACCAGGCCTCCAAGTCCTTTACCGTCTCCCAGAGCTTGATCAAACTTGTTTCCATCGAGTTGATGATGCCATCCAAACAACTTGTCCTTGGTTTTCCCCTTCTCTTCCTGCCCTCAGTCTTTCTCAGCATCAGGGTCTTTTCCAGTGAGTCAGTTCTTCACATCAGGTGGCTGAAGTATTGGAGCATCAGCTTCAGCATCAGTCCTTCCAGTGAATATTAAGTCTTGATTTCCTTTATGATTGATTGGTTTGATCTCTTTGCAGTCCGAGGGACTCTCAAAAGTCTTCACCAGCACCACAGTTCAAAAGCATCAATTCTTCAATGCTCAGCTTTCTTTATAGTCCAACTCTCATATCCATACAAGACCACTGGAAGCACCATAGCTTTGACTATATGGACCTTTGAAGGCAAAATAATGTCTCTGCTTTTTAATACATTGTCTAGGTTTGTCATAGCTTTTCTTCCAAGCAGCAAGTGTCTTTTAATTTCATGGCTGCAGTCCCCATCTGCAGTGATGTTGGAGCCCCCAAAATAAAGTCTGTCACTGTTTCCGCTGTTTCCCCATCTATTTGCCATGAAGTGATGGGACTAGATGCCATGATCTTCATTTTCTGAATGTTAAGCTTTAAGCCAACTTTCTCCACTCACCTCTTTCACTTTCATCAAGAGGCTCTTTAGTTCTTCTTTGCTTTCTGTCATAAGGATGGTGTCATCTGCATATGTGAGGTTATTGATATTTCTCCCAGCAATCTTGATTTCAGCTTGTGCTTCATCCAGCCTGACATTTCACATGATGTACTCTTCATATAAGTTAAATAAGGAGGGTGACAGTGTACAGCCTTGATGTACTCCTTTCCCAGTTTTGAAGGGGCCCTAGTGCCGGACTTTTTATTATTTTCTTTGGCTTCTAGCATGCTCTTGTTTTTCACTCCTGATAAATTCATTCTCCCCTTTTGTGGTGTTCAAAGCAGAATGGCGGCCTTGTTCATGTGAACACTCACTTCTAGCTGGAGTCTGAGAAATGATCCGTAATGAATCGCAGTTGACACGAAAGTACAGCATCTTCCCGCTGCCGCTACCTCCTCCAGCTCTCCTCAGCCTCTGAGGCCAGCGCTGCCAGAGGGGTTTTTATTTACTCTCAATTCTCTGTTTGATTTTTAGGAAGAAGTGTGTGAAGTATCAGATCTGTTACCCACTGCCTCAGGCAGATGTGATGTCCAAAAAATACCTAGAGTGATTTTTAATAAATGCCCCCAGAGAAAATGGTGTTTGCCCCAGGCAAACTTTGAGTCTGGTCAAATATTGTCAGTTTTGCAACCGGGGTCTTCCAGGGACCCACCAGAAAGGTCAAATAACGAGAGTTCTCTGGGAAGGGGTGCTTTACAGGAGTCCCAGCCCTGTTCTGTCCTCTCCAGTGGCTGCAGGGCTGCTAGTTTTCACCATGACAGCAGCTGTTAGTTTTCAAGTCCACAAGGAAGCCTTGATGGATGGAAACAGGACAAGCTGAAACCCCACAGAGCTCGTGTTCTTTTCATGTCAGCCATTTTCCTCATATAAATGCTCCCCAGTCTCAAGTCTGCGACTAATTTCTTGAGTTTAAAATTTTTTATTCTAATCCATTGTCATTACTTTTATGGAGGAGAGAATTTATGGCAGCCCACTCCAGTATTCTTGCCTGGAGAATCCCATGGACAGAGAAACCTGGTGGGCTACCGTCCACGGGGTCGCAGAGTCGGACACGACTGAGCGACTTCACTCACTTCACCATTTTCATTGCCTTCATTCTTTAATTGTAGTTTTCATTTTTACCCTTCAAATTATAAATGATAGACTTCTTTTCATATATTTACAGGCTATTAAAGTATATTTTCATGTAAATTGTCTATTCAGTGATTTTGTCCATATTTTCCTCTGGGTTTTGGCATTATTTCCCCTCAGTTTTTAGAGTTTGCCAGTTGTCTCTTGATTTTATCTGTCTGCCTGTTAATCTCTCTATTGTTTGCCCTGTGGAAGATTTTTATTTTCATACAGACAGTTTTACCAACTCTCTTCTTTTACTGCATCTGGACCTGAGTCCTAGAATTCTTTCTATAAATTCTGGTTATATGAGCCAACTCATTGGAAAATGAGCACCCTGCTGCTGAGAAAGATGGAAGGCAAAGGGGGAAGAGGGCAGCAGAGGATGAGATGGTTGACAGCATCACCAACTCAATGGACATGAACTTGAGCAAACTCCAGGAGACAGTGGAGGACAGAGAGTCCTGGCGTGCTTGCAAAGACTAGAACACGACTTAGCGACTGAACAGCAACATAGAGGAATTCACCTATTTTTATCTGGTGCTTGTTCAGCTGCCCATATGGTTGCATGTTTTACCTTTAAACACTTGACCCATTTGTGTTTACTTTTGCATATGGAATGAATTACAGATTTAATTGCAGCTTTCGCTAGTAAGTAAACAGCTATACCAACATTTTCTTTCTTTCTTTTTTTTGTGGGGGGGGCGGGGGCTGCACAGCAGCCAGTTCTCTGACCAGCTATTGAACCCAGACCGCAGCAATGAAAGCCCAGAATCCTAACCACGGGACCACCACAGAACTCCCCCAGCACAATTTCTTAAAGTTCATCTTTCTTCTATTGATTTGTCACTTTTGTACTTATTTCTGATATGTCCTGTGTCTATTTATAGGTTTTCTATTTTATCCTTCTGGTCCACCTCCTCATCCACTGGCTCCGCATTACTATCCGTGGGCCTTGCAGCCAGAGCAGAGCCCAGGATGGCCCTCCTGCAGCCCTGTCAAGGCAGACACTGCCCGCTGCAGGCCTCCACCCACACCGCCACCCTCAGGCCCTCTGCCGACCCCCAGGGTTGTCTCCTCTGACTCCCCCAACACCACAGCCCTCCCACCATGGACACTGTATTCTGTGCCTCAGCCCACACTAGCACCTCTATTCCCTCTCAGGCACCCAGGCCCTGTCCACAGCTCACCTGCACCCTGGAGGGCTCCTTCCTGCTTCATCAGTGACTGGACCAGCTCTGCTTCGGCAATGACTACAAACCTGAAAGTTGTCTGCCACCCACCTTCTGCAACTATGCCTTCTTCAGTGAGATATGAACCCCAACCGCAGAGAGAGGGCTCATCTGCCAAGCTTGCCTCTACTCCTTAGCTTGTCCTCTGTCAGCCCTAGAGCCCCACATAGTGCTCCCTTATATCTTAGGGTTACTCTTTTATTACATTCTGTATTTTATTCTTCCACTGCTTTCAGTTCAGTTGCTCAGTTGTGTATGACTCTTTGCGACCCCATGGGCTGCAGCACACCAGGCTTCCCTGTCCATCACCAACTCCCAGAGTTTACCCAAACTCATGTCCATCGAGTCAGTGATGCCATCCAACTATCTCATCCTCTGTTGTCCCCTTCTCCTGCTCTCAGTCTTTCCCAGCATCAGGGTCTCTTCAGATGAGTCAGCTCTTCACATCAGGTGGCCAAAGTATTGGAGTTTCAGCTTCAGCATCAGTCTTCCCAATGAATATTCAGGACTGATTTCCTTTAGGATAAACTGGTTGGATCTCCTTCCAGTCCAAGGGACTCTCAGGAGTCTTCACCAAACCATACTTCAAAAGCATCAATTCTTCAGCACTCAGCTTTCTTTATAGTCCAATTCTCACATCCATATATGACTACTGGAAAAACCATAGCCTTAACGAAATGGACCTTTGTTGGCAAAGTAATGTCTCTGTTTTTAAATATGCTGTCTGATGCTGCTAAGTCGCTTCAGTCGTGTCTGACTCTGTGCAACTCCAAAGACGACAGCACACCAGGCTCTGCCGTCCCTGGGATTCTCCAGGCAAGAACACTGGAGGGGGTTGCCATTTCCTTCTCCAATGCATGAAAATGAAAAGTGAAAGTGAGGTCGCTCAGTCGTGTCTGACTCTTTGCAGCCCCATGGACTGTAGCCTACCAGGCTTTTCAGTCCATGGGATTTTACAGGCAAGAATACTGGAGTGGGATGCCATCGCCTTCTCCGAATATGCTGTCTAGGTTGGTCATAACTTTTCCAAGGAGTAAGCAAGTGTCTTTTAATTTCATGGCTGCCATCCACATCTGCAGTGATTTTGGAACCCCCCAAAATAAAGTCTGTCACCGTTTCCATTGCTTCCCCATCTATTTGCCATGAAGTGTTGGGACCAGATGCTATGATCTTAGTTTTCTGAATGTTCAGTTTGAAGCCAACCTTTTCACTCTCCTCTTTCACTTTCAACAAGAGGCTCTTTGGTTCCTCTGCACTTTCTGCCATAAGGGTGGTGTCATCTGAATATCTGAGGTTATTGTTATTTCTCCAGGAAATCTGGATTCCAGTTTGTGCTTCATCCAGCCCAGCGTTCCTCATGATGTACTCTGCATATAAATTAAACAAGCAGAGTGACAATATAGAGCCTTGACATACCGCTTTCCTGATTTGGAACCAGTCTGTTATTCCATGTCCAGTTCTAACTATTGCTTCCTGATCTGCATATATGTTTCTCAAGAGGCAGGTCAGGTGGTTTGGTATTCTCATCTCTTTCAAAATTTTCCACAGTTTATTGTGATCCACACAGCCAAAGGCTTTGGCATAGTCAATAAAGCAGAAATAGACGTTTTTTTGGAACTTTCTTGCTTTTTCAATTATCCAACGGATGCTGGCAATTTGATCTCTGGTTCCTCTGCCTTTTCTAAATCCATCTTAAACATCTGGAAGTTGATTCACATACTATTGAAGCCTAGCTTGGAGAATTTTGAGCATTACTTTGCTAGCATGTGAGATAAGTGCAATTATGCAGTAACTTGAGCATTCTCTGGCATTACCTTTCTTTGGGACTTGAATGAAAACTGACCTTTTCCAGTCCTGTGGCCACTGCTGAGTTTTCCAAATTTGCTGGTACATTGAGTGCATCACTTTCACAGCATCATCTTTTAGGATTTGAAATAGCTCAACTGGAATTCCATCACTTCCAACACTGTTCGTATTGATGCTTCTTAAGGACCACTTGAATTTGCATTCCACTGCTTGATATAATGTAAAATCCTTAATGGATTTTAGTTTTAGTGAAATTTCAAGAAATGGCTGGGATTTTTAATGGGGTGGGAATGTGTTACTATTTTTCATATTTAGGTTAATGTCCAGAAATTCACTGTCCAGCAGATTACATTTGAATAATGAAGAATGGTGTGTTATCTTTTCTTTTTATGGTGGTTGCACTTGATATAAAGACTCAAGTGCATGCTCATATTTTTTTGGTCTCCTTCCCACCCCAGTGTGTTGATAATACATTGAATTTTTCTTTGGTGGTTGTTATTGAGGGTCTTTTGTTTGTTTGTTTGGCCACACCTCGCAGCACTCAGAATCTTAGTTCCCTGCTGCTGCTGCTGCTAAATCGCTTCAGTCATGTCCAACTCTGTGTGACCCCATAGACGACAGCCCATCAGGCTCCTTTATCCCTGGGATTCTCCAGGCAAGAACACTGGAGTGGGTTGCCATTTCCTTCTCCAATGCATGCATGCATGCTAAGTTGCTTTAGTCGTGTCCGACTCTGTGCAAACCTATGGACAGCAGCCCACCAGGCTCCTCTGTCCACGGGACTCTCTAAACAAGAATACCGGAGTGGGTTGCCATTTCCTTCTCCATTAGTTCCCTGACCAGGGATCAAATCTGTGCCACCTGGAGTCTTAGCCACTGGATAGCCAGTTCCCAAAGCTATACATTTTTAAAATACATACATTTGTAATAAATCCATAGAAGGTAAATCAAGGGGAGATATACATATATATATATGCAAAATTCAGAGTAGTAGTTATTCCTAGATGATAGAGAGTTAGATGGGAGAAACACATGAGTAGATACAAAAATTGCCACTAAAATTCCAATTCTTAAATTAGGTGAGGATTCTGGCTCAAGTCCAAGCCCTATGCGTTATTTTTTTTCAGAGCTGACCCTAAGTCTGTCCCTGGCTGGTTTCCTGGGGGAAGCTACCTTCCCTACATGGGATGTGGTGCATAGCAGGGCATTGCACTTTCTGAAGGTGACCCATGGCCCCTTAGATCAGACAGGCTGAAGAAAGATTTGTTTCTTGCCTGCTCACTTTCATCCATAAGCCTCTTTACTGGAGGCAGTGGTGAGGCACATTTCTTCACTATGACTCATATCTCTCCACATCTAGCCCTTCTTCCTCTTCCTCTCCAAGTCTCCCAGGTCCATAAGAAAGTAGCAGACTTTTTTCTGGGGCCCAAGGTGGCTCAGTGGTAAAGATTCAGAAGCTGTGGTTTCCATTTCTGGGTCAGGAAGATCCCCTGGAGGAAGAATAGCAACTCACTCAGTATTCTTACCAGGATCATCCCATGGACAGAGCCTGGTGGGCTGTAGTCCTTGGGGGCCACAAAGAGTTATATATGTCTGATCACACAAATGCACAGCAGTAAAAACATCGCTGTCTACCTGCAAACATCTGACCCTCGACTGGTACTATTCCGAGTGGTTGTCAACCCAGATAATCATTACATAGTATGACATAAGGAAGAGAAGAGAGTGTTATTTTAGCCATACTGAGGACTAGTCTGGGAGTTCAGTCTCTACCAAGGAAGAAAGTGCTCTGGAAATACGTGACATTCAGCACAGTTTTATATCTCTCAGAACAAAAGCATATATCAAACATGACAAATATTCCTTCAAGTTTTCAAAAGAAAGAAATTAGCATGTATACGGCAAGTCGATATGGCCTTGGCATCTGGGGAGGGAATCTTTCAGGGAGTACCGGCATCGGTGTCATAGGAAGGGCGGCATTGATCCCTGCCCTCAAACTAGATGTTCTTTTTACTTCAGGACAATGCATTCCCTTCATCTATGGTTAAAGCAGGTATACAATGCATGTTGGACAAGCCCAAAGCCAAGCTGTTCTAGTTGCAGGCAGTGACTGTTGTTGACTGTGACCCTGGTGTCAGTAGACTTTCTGCAACTCAGTGTGTTACTAAGGCTCATGCTTTCCAGAAAAGAAGGTAAAGTCCTTCAGGGTCACTTTCTATAGTAATTCAAAGAGACCTAGAGAGAGACCTTGTTAGTTTGTCTTTTCCATGACAAAGATCATTTTCTCACACTTTGTGATGGAGCATCTGTTGATGGGGTGCCACAGGCTCCCTCTTAGAAAGTGCCCAATACAGTACACTTTGGTTGGGAAGGAAGAGAAAAAAGGAGAAAAAGGGAGAGGAGAGGGCCCAGTATTTGGTGGGAGGCTTTGGAACTGGTGCCCTCCCACTGACCCTTTTGGGGATCTTGATGGTATCTGTCTAATGGGTCACCAGAAAGGCTGATTCCTTAGAGTGGAGACTCTACCAGTGAAATGCCAGGAAGCCATCCAATGGCCCACTCAGCCACCCTTTTCCTGGGCCCCATTTATATACATTTACTCTTGTCTTACACGTCTCCACAGTCCCTCAGATTGGGCAGGAGAACAGTGTCATAGGCCAGTTGTGTTAGTTGGCTTTGGATTCATCAGCTCTGATTTGCTTGAAAAGTGCATCTCCTTTGATAGGCAGTTAGGGCCTTTCTAGTACCTCGAGTGCACCAACACCATCAGTGTGACATTCTTTGTTGATGCAACTGGATTCTGCAGGAGCAAAACACCTCCCTAAATGTCATTTCACTCCTTTCAGAGAAGGAGGCCACTGGAACATCTGGAAGAGCAGTGCAAGATCCACCGTCAGAGAATTTTGGCCACACTAGTTGTGGCCTTCTTCCTACACTCCTACTCTGCCCAGACTGGGTAGTTTCTCTCTCTGCTGGAAGCCTCCAATTATTAAAAAGTTCTATGCAACCGCCCTCAGCCCTTGTTGAAGTTATTAATAATACTTTCTGAGCATTGAAGGAACAAACAGCCCCCACTCCTTGGCCTGAGTAGTGTTGGCTAACTGCTTAGTCCTTGGCTTCCAGCTGCCCAGTCAAGGAGGGGATCTGTGCCATTGCCAACACTTGGATCAAGAAAACTGGCAAATTAGAACAGTCCATTAGGAGGCTGAGACAGAAGTCCTTCTGGCCCTCTAGAATAGACCCTAACGGGTTATAGGCCATCCTTATCTTGCTTAATAAACAGAGGGGCTCATGGCTTCACTCACTCCTCCAGGCAGGCCTAATCATTCGACTTGGAGTGGCTTAGATCATGGCCCTTATACTCACCAGTCAGTATGGTCACACCCCCTCAACGTCTGGCTCACAGGGACTTGATGGTTGTAACCTCTGCTTCTCATTCAGATCCTAAAGGACCCAGGGGTTGAATTAAGGAGTCCAGTTCCAGGAGGTCAATACCTATTTGTGATCTTTTGGACCAGGCCATTAAAAGACTATGGATGGCTTCATGCTGGAAGCTCCCTTCCCTGCACCAGACCCGGGGCAGATCCCTGTAGTGCAAATCCCTGAAGCAAGGGGCTGCAAGGACACCCACACCTCCTTACTAGGGGTCTTGGCGGAAGCAGTCTTCTCCCATCTGACTCAATATGTTTCCACTCCTAGAATTCCCCTTTCCCACCTCTCTCTTCCACAAAATGGTAGGGGTCTTTTGTTGGAGGCAATGAGAAACTCCCTTATAACTGTATGTAATGTAACCCTTGCCTGGTGTTTCACAGGGAAAGAAGGAACGCTGGAGAGCTGCCACCTCTTCTTTTGGTTCCCTGCTCACTCTCCAGCAGTAAGTGAATAAAGGCTTGATCTCTACTTTCAGGTTGGCTCACTATCCTGATTGATCATCTCAATACCTGAATGCAAGCCGTTGCGTGATGAGCTCTCACAGATGTTTATTTTTGTACTTATATTAATTCATATCATACTTAATATCACATTAAAAGACAATTAATGTGAGACCATCAAAGACTCAGGAATCTAGCTCCTGGGGCCTCTGGAGTGAAAGTGGGTAGGTCAAGTAGACCCTTAAATGCTGCAGGGCAAACTGAAGCCCTGGGATTTGCAGTCTGCTTCTTTTTGAAGTCTTGCAGTAGATAGTGCCTTTCTGAGGGGGCCCAAACTTGGAAATAAATGGAAGGCTTACCCAGACACTTTTTCAAAGGAACATTATTCAAGCTGGCACTTGGATGAGGGTTCAAGTCAGACCTAAGAGGACAGGGCCTGCAAGAGCTGGGAGAAGGACCTAAACAGCAGATGAAGATGGCTAAGCTCCTCAGGAGCAGGTGTTCAGTCATGCCCAGGACAAGAGAAACGGACCCCAGGTCACTGCAGCTGCAGACGAGTCAGCAGAGGCCTGAGGCCCCATGGAAAGGAAACCTCTTTTCCCTGGCAGCCAGCACTTCACCAGTCCTCCTCCTCCAACACCCCCACGTGCTGTAGCCTGAGAAAGCAGACGGGGAAAAGAGACACTTTGCCTGAGAGAAAAACAGCCAAGACAGGAGGTTCAACTCTTTAATGAAGTTCATCCAAATGAGTTTCATTCAACGAGACCGCTTGACACTGGAAGCGACCAAGCACCTCCCTCCCACCTCCCGCTGAAATGCTAATTTCTTAACACATTTGAACTATGCATGCATTACAATCATCTACATAAAACATCTTTACATGTACAAATAGAAACAGAGAATTTCTATTAAAAGAATAGGGAATTTCTACAAGGATTCATAACACATAAAACATTCACTATGTACAGAAAAGTAAACGCAGAGTGCTTCTGATTCTACTGAAATGTATACACGTATTCTTTATACATTACATTTATACAAAAATTAATGAAAACCTTAAAATTTACAGCTAATATTAAGGTTTTACTATATGCTGGCATGCTGCTATTTGCCAAGCAAAGTCTTAGCAGGGAAACTCTTTCAGTTCAAGTCATTTCTGCTGGGTTTGTCATCATGGGAGAAGTTCTTCTGTGGACTCTTTGATGCTGCTGTAAGTGATCGGGTCGGGCAAAGTCTTTGTTGCATATAGTACACAGGTAGGGCCGCTCCTTGGTGTGCCTTTTCTTGTGTCTGTTGAGCTCAGATGAACGGGAGAATGCCCATGTACATCCATTCACGTCACATTTATAGGGCTTCTCTCCTGGAACCAAGAAAGGGAGATTTGTCATGATTCAAGGTAGCATGGGACAGGGAAGTTGGAAAAGAATGGAGAAGAAAAACATTGGGCAGGTTAGAGTGGGACAGAGAGAGACAGAAGGCAGGACTGGACGGTGTGTACAGGAAAGGAAGAGGAGGAGGGCAGGATAGGCTAGAGGGCTGAAGGAGGAAGAGGAAGAGAAAAAGAAAAGTAGAAGGGAAAACAGGAAGGTAGTGGTGGGTAGAGAAGGTTGCATGGGGGTCATCTATTGGGACTATGGGCGTCCATAAAGAGAGTCCCAGAAGAGGTAGGGTCAGGACCACCCTAAGAGCTCGAACAAAGCCCTCCACTTCTTCCATCATCCCAGGCAGTCAACACCACAAAACGCTGCAGCCAGGTTGCCTCTGGAGCAGAACTAGAGTCTGTTCTTAGGACTGCTTTTTATACCCTTTCAGATCGGCCAACCTTTCCTAGAGTCTTCTGGGTCCCAGACTTAGAGGGAGATGGCAATGATCTCAAATGATCCCGACGTTTCGTAAAGGCAGAGGCCTTTAGTTATTTTCCTGACACCCCCATGCTTCAGTCTTTACTCACCTGTGTGCACACGCTCATGAATTCGCAGGTGGGAAGATCTGGCATACGCTTTCCCACAGTTATAGGTGCAGATGTAGGGCCTCAAAATGTCAGGCCTCTTCTGCGATGGACACCTCTGAATCTTGGGATTCCACTTCTGCATTTCTACAGGTTGTCCTTGGATCAAATGAGAACTGGCAACATACAGAATTCTAGGATATGACAATGATGATGAGGAAAGTGGCATCATATAGACTCGGTGGGGAGTGTCTTCATCACTGAGTTTCTTCATCTGGCCCAGATAAGTAGTTTGAACCCCACTGAAGGTCATCTGGCCTCCATAGAGGCTCTGGGCATCACTGAGGGTTTTCTTCTGGTTACCCTTGCTGGGGATTGTCAACTTGTTTGCGTTTACGGCTGTGGCTTGACAATCAGTGATGAATGCCTTCAGAGTGTCAGTGACATCCATCAACTGGGATGCTGCTACAGGGTTTCTCTCATCAAAGGAAGTCACCGTGGGGTCAAAAAGAAAGTCACTTTAGGTTTCCAAGGGACAAAGTAAGGCTTTAACATGGACAAAACTGTCCCAGGGATGACAGAACATGCATAAATTATCATTCTGGGCCTCAAAAGATTCATCACCTGCTTCTGCAGGGACTCTTTTTGGCTGACGTCATCATGGGCAGTCAGAGGTACACAGAGCTCTGACTCTGGTGCAGCCAGGCTTCTTGTTTTATACGTCTCATTGACCTCCTGGAGAAACTCCTCAATGTCCTCAAGTGTTGGAAAGTAAGATGTCATAGAAGCCTCTTTGCAGTTGCCTGATAACTGAACTAGATCCTCAGTTGTGGGTTTCTGCAAAAAAATGTTAGAAGTTCAGATGTTGTGGTAGTGGTAGTTTAGTCACTAAGTCAGGTCCAACACTTGCAAACCCATGGACTATAAGCCGCCAGGCTCCTCTGTCCTTGGTATTTTCCAAGCAAGAATCCTGGAGTGGGTAGCCATTTCCTTCTCCAGGGGATCTTCCTGACCCAGGGATCAAACGTAGGTCTCCTACATTGCAGGTGGATTCTTTACCAAATGAGCCACCAGTCAGATGTTGTACCCAGTTCAAATCCTAATTCTACACACCCACCATCACTGGGTGTATAGGGTTCCTAAACATCTGGTAGGAAGTTTACAATTGACTGCAAAAAGCCATGAGGTCACTAGTCACACCTTTTCACCCTGTGTGCCTCCTCACAGCTCTTGTCTTACTCTGATCAATCAGTCTGCTCAGTTTTGCCATATCCCCATCTGGTCCCTTTCTCAGCCTGCCTTTCTCAGCAAACTGTCTCAGTGACTGTAGCCTGTGTTACCAAATATGATCTCCCATTCTCATCCCTGCCAAGAAAGCCCAGACTCTCCTACATTGTTCTGACTCTCAAGAGCAGAGAGACAGCCGTGATAATTTGCCCAGGGACTATACTCAAAACTTATCATGATACATCCACTGAATAAGTAAGCTGAGGACATTCTGAAGTCTTCTTCTAAACAAAATCCATAGAAATGAGAGATGGCCTTAAATTTAACTGTTATATATAATCATGCTTGAACCTAAGTGAAAATTTCCCAGCCATAGTGGAGCAAAGGCCACTGTCACTTGGAGGTGTAAAAACAGGATATGCTCATGAGGCCAATGTCACTGTGGAGACACTCCATCAAAAAGGACCATGAAAGCTTATGGATTCTCAGAGATGAAGGCCTCATGGAAAGCCAGCTTCTAATGACACCTTAACCTGGCACTTCCTTTCCTCCCATTCTCACCCTTGGAATAGTGTCATGCCAGTCTGCTTCCCTTCCTTCATTACTGAACTGAAAGCTCCTCAAGACTAGAGAACTCCTTAGTGAGTTCTGACACATGTAACTGTGACGACCTCGGAGAAAATGGACTCAATGAAGGACTTCTGATTTTCACTCCCCCAGCTCTAGGTCTGCAGCCTCTAAAATCTCAGAATGTGTTTGGGGTGTCAGTGACATCTGTCATCTGGGATGTTGTCTACTGTCCTCACAAGAGGTCCCCTTGGGTCAAAAAGGATCTTGCCTAAGTTTCCATGGGGCAAATCAAGGGCTTTAACATGGGTTGATGTTAGCTCTGCACAGAAGCATCTGAGGGACGTTCGGACACGTATGAATGGTCACTGTGAGTCCAAAGCCTCTTCACCTGGTTCTGCATGGGCTCCTTTTGGTTGTCCTCTTCATGCACAGTCAGAGGTGCACAGAGTTCTGCCTCTGGTGCTGCTGAGGTTTCTGTCCCATGTACGTCATTGAGTTCCTGGAAAAATGCCTCGAGCTCTTCCATTGCTTCAAGGTAAGAGTCTCTTGAAGCCTCTTTGCTATTGCCTGATAGCTGAGCTTCAGTTGTGGAGTCCTGAAAAAAGAAAAAAAGGAAGTTCATGTACCCTACCTAGCTCAAATCCCAATTCTACGTTCATGCTTCTCCCTTCCTATTGATCCAATTTTAGTCTAGCCCCAAAGCCTGCAATTACTTCTTCACTGGCCTCTGTGAATCAGAGGACTCCATCTTATGTAACCTTCAAGACAGTCAGAGTAATATTTATAAAATGAAAACTCTTCCTATGCCACCCTGTCTATCAGTGGATGTGGGAATCTAGATGAATGTAAAAATATCCCACCACCTCTACATAGATATGGTCCCACAGTGTTTAAAATATCATAATATGATTCATGTTTAAGATTTCAGAACACAAGTAGGCTTGTGAAATGATGACCAAATATATTGCATGGAAAAGGAAACCAAAAACCAGGTTAGCTACACTTTATCAGGAAAATTCACTGGCCAAAGCTGTTACATGAGAGAAAGGTCTTTATATAATGAAAGGGAACAATTATTCAAGAGATAGACCAACTGCCCCCTAGAAGAGGAAATGACAACCCACTCCAGTATTCTTGCCTGGAGAATCCCAGGGACAGAGGAGCTTGGCTACAGTCTATAGAGTTGCAAAAAATAGTAAGACTGAAGGAACTGAGCATGCGTGCACAGGTGTCCAATAGGCACATGAAAAGATACTGTTTATTCAGTTCAGTTCAGTTCATTCACTCAGTCACTCGCGTCCAACTCTTTGTGATCCCATGAGCCACAGCAAGCCAGGCCTCCCTGTCCATCACCAACTCCTGGAGTTTACCCAAACTCATGTTCATTGAGTCAATGATGCAATCCAACCATCTCATCCTCTGTTGTCCCCTTCTCCTCCTGCCCTCAATCTTTCCCAGCATCAGAGTCTTTTTGGATGAGTTAGCTCTTCACATCAGGTGGCCAAAGTACTGGAGTTTCAGCTTCAGCATCAGTCCTTCCAATGAACATTCGGGACTGGTTTCCTTTAGGATGGACTGGTTGGATCTTCTTGCAGTTCAAGGGACTCTCAAGAATCTTCTCCAACACCACAGTTCAAAAGCATCAATTCTTTAGCACTCAGCTTTCTTTATAGTCCAACTCTCACATCCATACATGACTACTGGAAAAACCATAACCTTGACTATATGGACCTTTGTTAGCAAAGTAATGTCTTTGCTTTTTAATATGCTATCTAGTTTGGTCATAACTTTTCTTCCAAGGAGCAAGCAAGTGTCTTTTAATTTCATGGCTGCAGTCACCATCTGCAGTGATTTTGGAGCCCCCAAAAATAAAGTCAGTGTTTCCCCCTCTATTTGCCATGAAGTGTTGGGATCAGATGCCATGATCTTAGTTTTCTGAATGTTGAATTTTAAGCCAACTTTTCCACTCTCCTCTTTCACTTTCATCAAGATGCTTTTTAGCTCCTCTTCACTTTCTGCCATAAGGGTGATGTCATCTGCATATCTGAGGTTATTGATAATTTTCCTGGCAATCTTGATTCCAGCTTGTGCTTCATGCAGCCCAGGGTTTCTTATGATGTACTCTGCATATAAGTTAAATAAGCAGGGTGACAATATACAGCCTTGATGTACTCCTTTTCCTATTTGGAACCAGTCTGTTGTTCCATGACCAATTCTAACTGTCACTTCCTGACCTGCATATAGGTTTCTCAAGAGACAGGTCAGGTGGTCTGGTGCTCCCATCTCTTTCAGAATTTTCCACAGTTTATTGTGATCCACACAGTCAAAGGCTTTGGCATAGTCAAGAACGCAGAAATAGATGTTTTGCTGGAACTCTCTTGCTTTTTCCA
>SJYC01126489.1:0-16529 GCA_006408675.1 Madoqua kirkii
TTGCCATAATGACTACAAGGCTCTAGACTAACAAACAGCGTACAATCTTTGTAGTCCTGTACCGCGGTTTGTCCTGCTGCTTTGCGCTCCGCAGCATTGCTGAAACAATTGACTTCTGCGTGTGGCTCCCCATAGCGTTGATGCCAGCCTTCGCCTAGTATTTGTTCGTCAGCATTATTAACTAGAACCGCTCCCACCATAGGGTTGGGGGCAACATAGTATTCGCCCTGTTGCGCTAATTCGAGGCAACGAAGTATATATTTCTCGTAGTCCATATTATATTTTGCTGGTTATAGATTTTTTTAGTACTTTTGCAAAGTGAAACAAATTATCAGATATATCACTGAGCAATTATCTGACTTGTACGACGCAGACGAATCGCAGTCTTTGGCATGGTGGGTGCTAGAGGAGATGACAGGTCTGGATCGCACGCGCTTGCAATTATGCGGCAAAGATAATACATATTTGCAAGATTTGCAAGTTGCCCCTTCTCAATTAGATTCTATCATTTCTCGCCTTCGGAATTATGAGCCGATACAATATATTTTTGGTCATACTGAATGGTATGGCCTAGACTTGTCATTAAGTGCTGCGACACTGATTCCCCGCCCCGAGACCGCTGAGTTGGTAGACTGGGTGTCAAGATATTCTTTTGATAAGTCAAGCGCGCCATTGCGTGTATTAGATATTGGCACTGGCAGTGGTTGTATTGCGCTATCATTAAAATATCGGCATCCAGAGTGGAGCATTTGTGGAATGGATGTATCAGTAGCAGCATTAGATGTGGCAAGAGAGAATGGAAGAAAGAATCAGTTGGAAGTAGAGTGGCTGCAAGGCGATATATTGTCTAATTGTATAAGCGACACGGTTGGGTATGATGGCAGTAAGTATGATGTGGTTGTAAGCAATCCTCCTTATATATGTGAGCAAGAGAAGGCACAGATGCGCAGCAATGTGTTGTCTTATGAACCGAAGTTGGCTCTGTTTGTGCCAGATGATAACCCGTTGCTTTTTTATCGTAGGATTGCTCAATTGCATATTGCCCCATGTGTGTTTTTTGAGATAAATGAGTTGTACGCGAAAGAGATGGTGGGGATGCTGCAAAAAGAAGGTTATAAAGATATACAGATAAAGAGAGATATATATGGAAAAACGCGCTTTGTCACAGGACGAATTGCTAGATAAGGCTGAGTCGTATTGCGCTCGTTCGGAGCATTGTGGTATGGAAGTTCGCCGCAAAATGATGCAGTGGGGCGCAGATACGAAAAGTGCCGCTTTCATCGAACAAAAATTGAGAGATGAGGGCTATATTGATGATGAGCGTTACTGTAGTGCATATGTGCATGACAAACTAAATTTTCAGCAATGGGGAAAGATGAAGATTCGTGCCTCGCTGCAATCTTTAGGTTTGCCCTCGGCATTGATAGAAAAGGCATTATCGGAGATTGAAGATACACATTATCAAGAGATATTGCAGCATGTGGCGGCATTGCGTAAAGGTGCGTCTCCAGAACAACGAATGCGATTCTTGCTACAAAGAGGGTTTGAATATTCGGATATTAAAAAATACGAATAAGTTTGCACATATATAAAAAAAAGGCTAATTTTGCACGCTGTTTAGGAATATTTAGTTAGATGAATGTATTAACTACACCTATTGAAGGTCTATTGGTGCTTGAACCTCGCGTTTTTAGTGACTCTAGGGGTTATTTTGTGGAGACTTATAATTCGGAGCGTTATCATGCAGCGGGGATAGTACTTGTTTTGTGCAAGATAATCAGTCGTGTTCGAGTTATGGTGTGGTTCGTGGCTTGCATTTTCAGCGTCCTCCATATAGTCAAGCGAAATTGGTTTGTTGCACGGTGGGGCGTGTGCTGGATGTGGCGGTAGATTTGCGCAAGTCAAGTAAGACATATGGTCAGTGGTATAGTGTGGAATTGAGTGAAGACAATCATCGTCAGTTTTTTATTCCTAGAGGGTTTGCACATGGCTTCTCTGTATTAAGCAATAAAGCCATTTTTACCTACAAATGCGACAATCTTTATCACCCAGAGACTGAGGGCGGCATACTATTGAGTGACCCAGATTTAGCGATTGACTGGGGAGTTGCAGAGCAGGAGATGATTTTGAGCGATAAAGACAAGAGGCATCCACTATTTAAGGAACTGATGAGTCCATTTGAATAAGGATGCACCAAACCTCGTTAAAACCTCGTTGAAACCTCGTTATAGATATATGAACATATTAGTGACAGGCAGTAATGGTCAGTTGGGAAATGAGATGCGCGTGCAGTCTAATTTTCATCGCATTCATCGATACTTTTTTACTGACATAGATGAGTTAGACATCACCGACCGTGTTGCCGTCAGTGATTTTGTAGAAAAGCATTCGATTGACTTGATTGTCAATTGCGCGGCATATACTAATGTAGATAAGGCAGAGGAGGACGAGCCTAGTGCTCATAAGATAAATACTACGGCTTTGGATGTGCTTGGGTCGCAAGGAGTAAAGGTACTACATATCAGCACCGATTACATTTTCTCTGGCGAGGGTCATCTGCCTTATTGCGAGACAGATACAGCAGCGCCTAACACTGTGTATGGTAGGACTAAGTATGAAGGGGAGAAATGTTTGTTGGCTGCGTGCCCAGAGGCAATCATACTGCGTACGGGTTGGTTGTATTCGTCGTTTGGAAATAATTTTGTGAAGACGATGGTTCGTTTGGGCAAAGAGAAAGAGAGATTGGGGGTAGTGTTTGACCAAATAGGGACTCCGACATATGCTGCAGATTTGGCGAGTGCGATATTTACTATAATAGAGAATAAGATTTGGCGAGCAGGTGTATATCATTTTTCGAATGAGGGTGTATGTTCGTGGTATGATTTTGCATTGGCTATCCATGAGTTGTATGGAAGTCTAGATTGTAAGATTTATCCGATTAAATCGGAAGAATATGCATATCGTACGCCTCGTCCACACTATAGTGTTTTGGACAAGACAAAATACAAGAAGACTTTTGGCGCAGAGATACCTCATTGGATGGATGGTTTGCGCAGGTGTATGGAAGAAATAAAGAGACAGGAGCGATGAGAGATACATTAGCGTTTTTGAGGGAGTTGTCGGTCAATAATAACCGCGAATGGTTTGCGGAGAATAAGTCTTGGTACCAGGCTTGTCACAGCCGTTTTGAGGCATTTACGGAGGCATATCTTAAGCGTTTGGCGACTTTGGAACCACAAATGTCACAATTAGAACCCAAAGATTGCATTTGGCGCATATACAGGGATGTTCGTTTCTCGGGCGATAAGCGTCCTTACAAAGAATGGTTTGGCGCTTTTCCAGCAGTGGGAGCACAGGGGCAACCTAAGACATGGGGAAAGAAATCAATGCGTGGCGGCTATTATATACATATTCAGCCAGATCAATGCATGTTTGCAGGCGGAATATGGTGTCCTAGTAAAGAGTTGCTGACAGCATTAAGGCGAGAGATAGAGGCAAACTACGAAGAAGTAGAAGACATCATGAGTTCGAAGCGTTGGAAACAGTATTTTGGCGATTTTGACTCATACGATATGCTAAAAAAGGCTCCGACAGGATTTGACCCAAATTGGGAACATATAGACTGGCTCAAACACAAGAGTTACACATTTTCTACAAGGCTGAGTGACGAGGATGTGTGTGCGCCAGATTTTATGGATAAGTTGCTAGATATAGCCTCAGCAGCCAAACCGATGAACGACTTTTTGAATTACACTTTTGAGGAGTACGGTGAGTTCCCTATGCGTCCAGAAAGGTAGTTTGATATGTTGATATAGATTATTGGTCTCTTAGTTCAATGGATAGAACAGGGCTCTCCTAAAGCTCAGATCTGGGTTCGATTCCCAGAGGGACTACACAGCGATGTCAAAGAAGAGTTCATATTATGTTGTGTGGCGCGGCAGATGTCCTGGCGTATATGAATCTTGGGAGGCTTGCAAAAAGCAGGTTGATGGATTTGCAGGCGCTCAATATAAGGGTTTTAAGACAGAGAGCGAAGCCAAAGTCGCTTTTAGTAAGACCGCGGAGAGATACATTGACTATCATCCTCAAAAAGAGGCGGAAGAGCCCGAAGAAGAGCCAATCACTCCGAAAAGAATTGTTCGCCATATTGCTCTTCCGAATGTTCCTCCTCCTATCACTCCAGCATTATCAGTAGATGCGGCTTGTAGCGGCAACCCTGGGAAGGTAGAGTTTCGCGGTGTTGTGGTAGATACGAAAACAGAGGTTTTTCGTTATGGTCCGTTTGCGAGTGGGACGAATAATATTGGTGAGTTTTTGGCAATAGTATATGGACTGAAATACTTGCAGGAGAATAATTTGCCATGGGTGCTTTATTCGGATAGCAAGACAGCGATGGCTTGGCTTAAGAACAAGCATGTGGATAGCAAATTAAAGCAGAATCGCTGGAATTTAGATTTGTTTCTGGAACTAGATGAGGCGAAGGAATGGGTGTCAAAAAACACATGGACGACAGAGGTACTGAAGTGGGATACAGATAACTGGGGCGAGATACCGGCAGACTTTGGGCGCAAATAGTTTTGACAAATCAAAATTGCAAATTCTAGATTTTTGCACTAAATATTTCTTCGTGTCGCTTTTTTTCTTTAATTTTGCGTGCTTTTTGAGTGAAAGCAATTGGTTTCAATAAAATAAAAAATACACAAAATAACTTAATTTTTTACCATTATGACAAAAGTAGGTATTAACGGTTTTGGCCGAATTGGTCGTTTCGTATTCCGCGCAGCACAGGGTCGTAACGACATTGAGATTGTGGGTATCAATGACCTCTGTCCTGTTGATTACTTGGCATATATGCTAAAGTACGACACTATGCATGGTCAGTTTGAGGGTACTATTGAAGCAGATGTAGAGAATAGCAAGTTGATTGTTAACGGCAAGGCTATTCGTGTAACTGCTTGCAAGGATCCAAACGAGTTGGCATGGAATGAAGTAGGCGCAGAATATGTAGTTGAGTCAACAGGTTTGTTCTTGACAAAAGAGAAAGCACAGGCTCACATCAACGCTGGTGCTAAATATGTTGTTATGTCTGCCCCTTCGAAGGACGACACTCCAATGTTTGTATGCGGCGTAAACGAGAAGACCTATGTTAAGGGAACTCAGTTTGTAAGTAACGCTAGTTGCACCACCAACTGCTTGGCTCCTATTGCAAAGGTGCTGAATGACAAGTGGGGCATCACTGATGGTTTGATGACAACTGTTCACTCGACAACAGCAACACAGAAGACTGTTGATGGTCCAAGTATGAAGGATTGGCGTGGCGGTCGTGCTGCTAGCGGCAACATCATCCCAAGTTCGACTGGTGCAGCAAAGGCTGTAGGTAAAGTTATTCCTGAGTTGAACGGCAAGTTGACAGGTATGTCAATGCGCGTTCCTACATTGGATGTATCGGTTGTTGACTTGACAGTTAACCTAGCAAAGCCTGCTAAATATGAGGAGATTTGCGCTGCAATGAAAGAGGCTGCTAATGGTGAGTTGAAGGGTGTTCTAGGCTACACAGAGGACGCTGTTGTTTCTTCTGACTTCCTAGGTGACACTCGTACTAGCATCTTCGACGCAAAGGCTGGTATTGCACTGACTGATACCTTTGTAAAGGTAGTTAGTTGGTATGACAATGGATTGGCTACTCGAACAAGGTGCTCGACCTGATTGCTCATATGGCAAAGGTTAACGGCTAATTTGAGGCTAGACAACAATGATTATTGAGATAAGGACTTGCTTCGGTAAGTCCTTATTTTTTAGTACGATATACTGAATATTCATACATAAAATGTATAGATTATTTAGCAAAAATGACTTTTTATTTGCTTGGTTATATTTTTTTTCTTAACTTTGCACGCTTTTAAGTATTAGTTTGAAACTAAAAAATCTAATATAATTATGTCAAAAGTAACCGTAGTAGGCGCAGGCAATGTAGGTGCTACTTGCGCAAATGTGTTGGCAGTGAATGAGGTAGCCAACGAAGTATGTTTGATAGATATCAAAGAAGGCTTTGCTGAAGGCAAGGCTATGGACATTATGCAGACCGCCCAATTGATGGGTTTTGACACTGTAGTAGAGGGCGTGACCAATGACTACAGCAAGACTGCTGGTAGCGATGTAGTGATTATCACTTCAGGTCTTCCCCGTAAGCCCGGCATGACCCGTGAAGAGTTGATTGGCGTGAATGCAGGTATCGTTAAGAGTGTCGCTCAGCAGGTATTGACTTATAGCCCTAACGCTATTTTGGTTGTTGTGTCGAACCCAATGGATACGATGGCTTATCTAACTTTGCATGCACTAGGTCTGCCTCGTAATCGCGTGATTGGTATGGGTGGTGCTTTGGATAGCGCACGCCTAAAATACTTCTTGAGTCAGGCTCTAAAATGCAATGCCAATGATGTAGATGGCTTTGTTATTGGTGGGCATGGTGACACCACGATGATTCCTCTGACCTCTTACACGACCTATAAGGGTATCAATGTAAGCGAGTTCTTGAGCAAAGAGGAGTTGGAAAATGTAGTAAAGAGCACTATGGTTGGCGGTGCGACCTTGACTGGTCTGCTAGGTACTAGTGCATGGATGGCCCCAGGTGCTGCTGCTGCATCCGTGGCAGAGGCAATCATCAAAGACCAGAAAAAGATGATTCCTTGCTCTGCTGCTCTAGAAGGTGAGTATGGTATGAAGGATATCACTATTGGTGTGCCTTGTATCATAGGCAAGAATGGTATAGAGAAGATCTTGGAACTCAAAATTTCGGATGAAGAAATGAAGAAACTGCGCGACAGCGAGGCAGCAGTTCGCAAAACAACAGCCATATTGAAAGAATTGAATGTGCTATAATGATTGCGCACCATTCAACTTTCAACTTTATATTTTTTTACTATGGATCTATTTGAGAAGTGTGACCATTTTGAGACTCTCAAAATTGCTCGTAAGTTAGATGTCTATCCTTACTTTCATGAATTAGAGTCTCGTCAAGCACCCGTGGTGCAGATGGAGAACCATCGAGTGATAATGCTAGGTAGTAACAACTACTTAGGATTCACTGAGCATGAGGCAGTTATCAAGGCTGGTCACGATGCATTAGACAAATATGGTACTGGCGTTAGTGGCAGTCGTTTCCTAAATGGAACTCTAGATTTGCACTTGCAATTGGAGAAGGAGTTGGCTGCTTTTACGGGCTATGAGGAGTGCATGAGCGTATCCACTGGTTTCCAAACTAATCTAGCCATTATATCTGCTATTTGCGGGAAAGATGACTACATATTGAATGACCGCGAGAACCATGCATCTATTTATGATGCTTGTCGCTTGAGTTTTGCCAAAGTGCTGCGCTATCGTCACTCAGACATGCAAGATTTGGAGCGTCAATTGAAGTCGATACCAGAAGGCGCAGGCAAACTGATCGTTACAGATGGCGTGTTTTCTATGCGTGGCGATATTTGCAAACTGCCAGAGATATGCGCATTAGCCGAGAAATACCATGCTCGTGTGATGGTTGATGATGCTCATGGATTTGGTGTATTAGGCCCTGGTGGTCGCGGTACTCTGCACATTTTGGCTTGACAGACAAGGTGGACATCACTATGCTGACTTTCTCTAAATCATTGGCATCTATAGGTGGCTGTATGCTAACCAGCCATCGTGTAGCCGATTGGCTGCGCCATGTGTCGCGTCCGTTCATTTTCTCGGCAAGTATAACGCCATGTTCTGCAGCAACTGCATTAGAGGCTCTACACCAATTGATATTAGACCCTGAGCGTCCAGAGAGATTGATGAACATAGCACATTACTTCCAACGCCAGTTGATAAATGCAGGCGTTCGTATCATAGAAGCACCCACACCTATTGTGCCAATCTTTACCTACAAGACTTTGGACACTCTTTACTTCGGTAAGAAAATGTTTGAAGAGGGTGTATATGTCAATCCTGTCATTGCTCCAGCATGCGTAGAAGGCGAGTGTTTACTGCGTACCACACTAATGGCAACGCACACTGAACCTGTTATAGATGAGGCTGTTGAGATTATTGCTCGCGTATTGCGCGAAGGCGCTCCTGAATTATAATGTTTTAATACCGATTCTCTTATGCGAACTCTACTGATAAGCGGTGGTAGCAGCGGTATAGGATTAGCGACAACCTCACTCTTTGCGGAGCGAGGTTGGCTTGTCTTTGAACTAAGTCGTCATGGTGTGTCACGCCCAAATATTACTCATATTGATTGTGATGTGCGCAACAATGATAGTGTACGCCGCGCAGTAGCAGCAGTACTGCAACAAACAGATCATCTAGATGTTGTGATTAGCAATGCTGGTTTCGGCATCTCTGGTGCTTTGGAGTTTCAAGATATTACAGATATAGAACGCCAGATGGATGTCAACTTCACTGGAGCTGTACGACTGACCCAAGCCGTTTTGCCCCAACTGCGCCAACAGGGCAATGGACGCATTATCTACACATCGAGTGTGGCCGCTGTTTTGAGTGTACCATATCAGTCCTTTTACTCTGCTAGCAAAGCCGCTATCAATGCAATGGCACTGGCTCTGCAAAACGAGGTACGCTCTTTTGGTATCTCTGTCTCTGTTATGATGCCAGGAGATGTCAGTACAGGTTTTACAGACTCGCGGAACAAATCTACTGCTGGCGAAGATGTATATGTGCGCGCTAATAAGGCTGTGACCACTATGGAACATGACGAACGGAGTGGTATGCGCCCAGAGCAAATGGCTGATTTATTCTATCACATTGCCACTTGTCGCAGCCCAAGACCACAATATGTAGGGGGAAATAGTTACCGTATACTGTGTTTTTTAGATAGGCTCTTACCCAAACGACTCGTTAACTGGATAGAATACAAAGTGTATGATTAAGCATATACGCATCTTGTCCCCCTCAGGGGCTATAGACTCCACTTATATAGATATTGCCTCCCAGCGCCTCCACTCATGGGGATACGATGTTAGCGAAGGCAAACATGCACGCGACAAATGGGGACGGTTTGCTGGTACAGACTCCTACCGCCTAGCCGACCTTAACGAGGCTCTTGCAGACGATGCTGTGGATATTATCTTGTGTTCCCGCGGTGGCTATGGATTGCAGCGTATTATCAATAGTGTTCTGCCTATAAATAAACCTATTATCGGTTTTAGCGACATCACTGCCCTGCACTTACTAGCAGCAAAAGATAGCCAACCAACGCTGCATAGTATTATGTGCAAACATATTGCTACATTACCCCCCGATAGCCAACCTATCACTTATCTTAAAGATATACTTCTGGGCAAAGATATTCACTACTCACTTCCTTCACATAGATTAAATCGAATTGGAAATGCTTGTGCGCCCATTGTTGGTGGAAATATGAGCGTTATATATGGACTGCAAGGCACACCTTATGGGCTCAATAGCATAAAGGATACATTTCCCATACTACTTCTAGAAGACATAAACGAACATATCTATCATATTGATAGGATGATGCATTCACTGCGATTAAGTGGCATCTTAGCGCACCTCAGTGGACTTATTGTCGGGCAATTTAGCGGTTGTGAACCAGACCCTTCCCTCCCCAACACACCTCGCGCAGAAGAGGTCATTGCTGCAGCAGTGGCAGATTACGATTATCCTGTCCTATTCAATGCCCCGATAGGTCATGTTGAACATAACCTTCCCATTTGGCTAAATCAAAATGCACTACTAGAAGTTTCCAATACTGGTGCTACCATTCGTATTGCTTCACCCATTTGAAGTTATCTTTTCTAGATGACAAAACATTAGGCTCCCGTCTGCTCGACGCAGGTGCATACCATTTCCCTCACAATATTCAAAGACCTTACAACTCTTACAAGGCTCTATCTGGCGCATCCACGACCTATCACGATAAGGCTTAAACTGTTTTTCCCATACGGACCAGAAAGAATCTCTATATATATTCCCCTGATAATACTTGCCGCGTATCGAAGTACAAGCAGAAATGCTACCATCTATTAGAATAGAGGCGACACTGATTCCCGCCGAACAGCGATATAAGTAATCACGCACACGCCCCTCATAATCCCCCAGAAATCCCTCACACGAATAACTAACATGCCTGCCTGCTTCACGCTCACTAGCAATAAAATCAAGCACATAGCGCAATTGTTCTCCACTAAGCAACAACTCAGGATTACTAGCCGCACGCCCCATAGGATCTATGCTAAACACACGCCAGTTGCGCACTCCCAAGTTCCACAACAGATTTCGAATTTCCTCCAAATGACTGATATTACGCTGATTGACACAGGTCGCAACATCCCAAGTCAAATCCTTATCACTTGCACACAAGCGTATCGCACGACATGCCCCCTCAAAAGCCAACGGATGTTGACGCATCCAAACATGGTCTTCCTCAAGCCCATCTAGAGATATTGTCATAGAACGCAAACCAGACTTCCGCAACAAGTGAAAACGCTCCGCGGTCAATGCCAAACCATTGCTCACCATTCCCCATGGATATCCACGCTGCTGCAAAGCCGCGCCAACCTCTGCTAAGTCTTTGCGCATCAGCGGTTCACCACCAGAAATAACCACCAAGACACGCCTTGGGTCAACATGCGGAGTTATCTCTGTGTCTATCACATGCAAGAAATCTTCAGCAGGCATATCTGGTGTCACCTCCGAAGATAAGCAATCACTGCCACAATGCAAGCAATGCACATTACAGCGCAGCGTACTCTCCCAAAACAACTGACGCAACTCATGCATCTGCTTCGAATTATTCCTACGCCAACGCTCCAAACGCAGTGCTATTCTCAATGGCAGCCTCATCCTTCCTCTGCCTCTGCTGGTTTGTCTTTCTGTTGTGAATCCAGTGCCTCCGTATCCACCGCAGGCGTTTCCCAATGAGGGCTCGGCACTCCGTACAAACATATGTACATCGAGTCATCCCTCGTGATAGGTATCGGTTCCTCGTGCACTGTCTTGCAGCCTGCTAGCCCTGCACTGAGCATTCCTAGCAAGACATTTACAATAGTCAATAATTTATATTTCATATTGCCTCTTTCTACTTCACATCCATGCGCCCATCTACATGAGCCACTATTGTATCTTGCTCCCGAACTGCCTCCAAATATAGTTCGCGTATCAGCAAATCACTATTCCAATAATCTATATGTCTCGTCAGAGCATCCATATGGTCTGTACCGCCTGCCAAGTAATCACTTGTGGCAATAGTATAGGTCTCCGTCGGCAACACAGGCTTACCATCTATTGTCACCTCCCCTAGCACACCGTCACGCGATGACATACGCAAGCCAGCCACTCCCTGACCGCCATGATCGGCAAACGACTGACACAAGTCCAACACATCCTCCCCTTTCAAAGTCAACACCACTAGCCTATTATCAAATGGCATCAGTTCAAACACACTCTGACGAGTAACTGGCCCTGCCAACCACTCACAACGCATACCTCCAATATTAACCACTGCCATATCTACTTTACCCGAATATACCTTCTTTGCCGCCTCCCATAATGCATCACTCGACCAATTCAACATCGGGCATTCTGGTTTACGCACCCACAAATCCTCAGGAGCATAGCCAATCTGTATGTTCATCTCGCGCTCCAAATCTGCCTTTATTGGAGCCAACACACACAAGTAATCACTGTCTTGTATGCCATCCAAAGATGCATCTATCGCCTTAGCCTCAGTCTCTGCCGATACTACACGAGACGGGCGCTGACACGCTGGCAACACTAGCAACAAGCACACAAAGAAAAACAACTGTTTACGCATAACTATTTAACTTTTTATTATCTTTTCTTCCATTTGTAATATCTGACCACGGCAATATTTCAGCAGTTCCGTAGCCTCTGCCGACAACTTCGCATACTCATCCAGCCCAATGGCATCCGCCCTCTCCAGAGCCGACACTATCGCATCTACACGCTTTATCGCTTCATCATATGTCATAATTTATCCTGTTTTATGATGTTCCAACCCTATCCCAACAACCTCTCTACTATCTTCCTCCTATGGACGAATTATCTCAAATCTCCCATCCACCTCTACCTTTATTATCGAACTAGCCTCATGTGGTGTCTCATCTTCTCTGCGATAGCAACACACATAATCTGCCCCCTCCAAAATCTCTTGCTCTATCTCCCTAAAAAAATGAGCCGTCGGATGCCCACTAATATTAGCACTTGTACTCACTATCGGATGACGCAAACGCCGACACAGTTCCATACTAAACGACTCACTAGTAATCCTTATTCCCACCGATCCATCCTCAGCCAGCAAATTTGGTGCAAGGTTACGAGCATTCGGATATATTATCGTCAGCGGTTTCATTTCACCCTCGTCCGGGGTATCCGAGCAATCCGCTGCCTCCAACAACTGCCAAGCCACATCTGGAACATCCGATACATAATATGGCAACTTAGCAGTACTATCTAGTAGCACCAACATCGACTTACTGTCTAAACGACGCTTTAATGCATATATTTTACTCACAGCCTCAGCATTCGTTGCATCACAGCCTATCCCCCAGATAGTATCCGTCGGATAAACTATCACACCACCTGAACGCAAAACACTAACTGCTGCCTCTATATCTGAACGATTATAATTCATCTTTTCCACATAATAGCGAGCAAAGATACTAACAAATAACATTTTTGGCAAATAAAATTAGCAAAAAAATGTTTTTCTACCAAAATCTCTCCACCTACTTGTACATTCTGCAAAATTGTACTAATTTTGTGTGCTCTTGAAATATGCAAATACAAAAATCATATATACACTTTTACAAATGAAAAACTTAGATTTAACCAAGTATGGCATCACAGGTGCAACTGTGCTAGCCCACAACCCCTCCTACGAATATCTTTTCGCAGAGGAAACAAAGCCAGAACTAACTGGTTATGAAAAAGGTCAAGTTACCGAATTAGGGGCTGTCAATGTTATGACAGGTATCTACACTGGTCGCTCGCCTAAGGACAAGTACATCGTTATGGACGAGAACTCGAAAGACACCGTATGGTGGACTACCGAGGAGTATAAGAACGACAACCATCCTATGTCTCAAGAGGTATGGGCTGAGGTTAAAAAACTCGCTGTAAACGAATTGTGCAACAAGAATCTCTATGTCGTTGACGCTTTCTGTGGCGCAAACAAAGACACACGAATGGCTGTCCGCTTCATCGTTGAAGTAGCATGGCAAGCACACTTCGTGAAGAATATGTTTATCCAACCTACAGCAGAAGAGTTGGAGAACTTTGAGCCAGACTTCGTTATCTACAACGCATCCCTTGCAAAAGTTGAGAACTACAGGGAGTTAGGTCTTAATAGCGAGACATGTGTTGCTTTCAACACCACTAGCCGCGAGCAAGTCATTCTCAACACATGGTATGGTGGCGAGATGAAAAAGGGTATGTTCTCTATGATGAACTACTACCTGCCATTGAAGGGCATCGCTTCTATCACTGCTCTGCCAACACCGATATGGAGGGCAAAAACACCGCTATCTTCTTCGGTTTGTCTGGTACTGGCAAGACTACTCTATCTACCGATCCTAAGCGTCTTCTCATTGGCGACGACGAGCATGGTTGGGACGATCAGGGTGTGTTCAACTTCGAGGGTGGTTGCTATGCAAAAGTTATCAACCTCGACAAAGAGTCAGAGCCAGATATCTACAATGCTATCCGTCGCAACGCCCTGCTCGAGAATGTCACTGTAGCAGAGGACGGCACTATCGACTTTGCAGACAAGAGCGTTACCGAGAATACTCGCGTGTCCTATCCTATCAATCATATCGAGAAGATTGTACGCCCTGTTTCTGCTGGGCCCGCTGCTAAAAATGTCATTTTCCTTAGTGCAGATGCCTTCGGCGTATTGCCTCCAGTGAGCATACTCACACCAGAGCAGACTAAGTATTATTTCCTCAGCGGCTTCACCGCTAAACTCGCAGGTACTGAGCGTGGTATCACAGAGCCTACTCCTACTTTCTCTGCTTGCTTTGGTCAGGCCTTCCTTGAGTTGCACCCAACGAAATATGCAGAGGAGTTGGTTAAGAAGATGGAGAAATCTGGCGCTAAGGCATATCTTGTAAACACTGGTTGGAATGGTACGGGCAAGCGTATCTCTATTCGTGACACGCGTGGAATCATTGACGCCATCCTCGGTGGTGATATACTCAATGCACCTACCAAGAAGATTCCGTACTTCAACTTTGAGGTTCCAACAGCGCTACCAGGCGTTGATCCTGCCATACTCGACCCACGCGATACATATGCTGACCCACAACAATGGGAGGAGAAAGCAAAAGATCTCGCTGCACGCTTCGTTAAGAACTTCAACAAATACACCACCAACGAAGCAGGTAAGGCACTCGTTGCTGCAGGTCCACAACTCTAATCTATATTGGCTATCTTATGCTTGATTAGCATTTTATCAGCATTCATAGCCAATCTTTTCAAACGGCATGCGAACCATCGTATGCCGTTTCTTTATGCTCTTAATAATCCGCCTTATTAGGGAATAACTATCACACCATCCCACATCAGACGCTAGCGAAGCGATGTCTGATGTGGAAAGCGGAGGCATCGGTCGCTTTAAGACTGCGTAGCAGGCTTCTGTGCGACCCGATTGCCGAACGCTTAACGAGGTTTTAACGAGGTTTTAACGAGGTTTTTGATATCATTTTTTCTTTTTTTCTTGCATATTCAAACTCATTATTGTAAATTTGTGCGCTTTTTGCGTTATGTGCGCTCGCATAGGCGCGCTAACGCACGCAATACAACGAACCTTGCAGCGTCAAAACTGCAAACTGATAGAAACAAACATAAAAATAAATAATTAAACACTATCATTATGCAAAACAAAGGATTAGTTAGATTCTTGGCTGTCTGCCTTGCATTGGTCAGCGCCTTTTATCTTTCGTTTTCATTGGTAACTAGTCACTACGACAAGCAAGCCAAAAACTATGCAGCAGGAGACGCTGTCAAAGAGTACCAGTATTTGGACTCTATCGCAACCAAGAAAGTATGGTTCGGCTATACTCTCAAAGAGTGCCGTGAAAAAGAAATCAACCTTGGTCTTGACCTCAAGGGAGGTATGAATGTCACTATGGAAGTCAGTGTACCAGAGATACTCGATGCACTGAGCGGACACAATGACACGCCTAACTATAAAGCCGCACTAGAGGCTGCTAAGCAGAAACAAAAATCTAGTGGTGCAGATTTCTTGACACTCTTCTTCGAGTCCTACAAGGAGATTGACTCAGAAGCAAGACTGGCAAGCGTGTTCTCTAACTTCGAACTCAAAGACAAAGTATCTACCACCTCCACCAATGAAGAGGTAGAAAAAGTCCTCCGCGAAGAGGTGGACGGAGCCATACAAAACTCTTTCAATGTGCTCCGTACTCGTATCGACCGTTTTGGTGTAGTACAGCCTAATATTCAGAAACTCTCTCAGTCGGGTCGTATTCTTATCGAACTCCCGGGTATTAAAGAGCCAGAGCGAGTACGCAAACTACTCCAAGGTTCTGCCAATCTTGAGTTTTGGGAGACTTACGAGTGCTCAGAAATACTGCCTGCACTGGCTCAAATCAACCGTGAGTATGCTGCCACCGAGCAGGCTGAGGCTGAGGCACAATCTACCACGGAGGCTCAGCCAAAGGCTGCCCAAGCAACAGAGAATACTACAGCAGACAACGATGAGTTGGCTGACCTAGTAGAAAACCTCGGAACAGATAGTGCTGCCCTAGATGCAGACCAGCAAGCACAATTGGCAGAGTACAAAAAGCGCAACCCACTCTTTGCTATCCTCAATCCCGCTGTCAACCAAGCAGGACAGGCATACCGCGGACCAGTAGTGGGAACTGTTCACTATGTTGATACTGCTAAGGTAATGCTATGCTCAACTCGCGCACAGCAAAGGCTATACTACCACAAGACGCACGCTTCTTCTGGACTGTCAAAGCAGTGGACGAGGCTGGCAGTTACTACAATCTCATTGCCCTCAAAGCACAACGCAACGGACATGCTAGCCTCGAAGGCGATGTCATCACCGACGCAAGAGCCGATTTCTCACAGACAAGCGCATATGCTAATGTGTCTATGTCTATGAATGCAGAGGGTGCCAAGACATGGCAAAGGTTAACAAAAGACAATATTGGTAAGTCTGTTGCCATTGTTCTTGACGGATATGTATATTCCTTCCCAACTGTTCAAAACGAAATCGCTGGTGGTAATAGTCAAATAACTGGTAACTTCACTGTAGAGGAAGCCAAGGACCTTGCCAACACACTCAAATCTGGTAAGATGCCTGCACCAGCACGAATCATAGAGGAAAGCGTTGTAGGTCCTTCGCTTGGTCGCGAGGCTATCCATGCTGGTCTATGGTCATTCGTATTGGGTTTCGTACTCATACTCATATATATGATTTTCTACTACGGCTGGATTCCAGGACTCATTGCCGATGCCGCCCTGCTATGCAACATCTTCCT
>SJYC01126491.1:0-106114 GCA_006408675.1 Madoqua kirkii
TTCTTGTGCCCGCACAGATGCCACTCATTGGAAGTTGCTCCTCCTGGCCGCCCAGGAGGTCACAAAAGAGTCAGACATGACTGAGCGACTAAGCACAGCACATGTAGGTGAACAGGTGGAGCAAAGAGGATTTTTAGGGCAGTGAAACTACTCTGTATGGTGTTATAATGGTGTCTGCTGCTGCTGCTGTTTAGTTGCTAAGCTGTATCTGACTCTTTTGTGACCCCATGGACTATAGCCCACCAGGCTCCTTTGTCCATAGGATTTCCCAGACAAGAATACTAGAATGGGTTGCCATTTCCTTCTCCAGAAGATATTCCCAATCCAGGGATCAGATCTGGGTCTCCTGCTTGGCAGGCAGATTCTCTACCATGGGGCCACCTGGGAAGCCCATAATATATATATGTTATTTCAAACCAATAGAATATACAATACAAAGAATGAACTGTAATGGGAACTATGACTGTTTGGTGATAGTGGTATCATTGTAGGCTCATCAGTTGGAACAAATGTACCCCTTGGTGAGGGGATGTTGATAATGGAGGAGGCCATGCATGAGTAGGGGACACTCAGTTACTGTGAACCTAAAATTACTTCAAATAATGAAAGCTATTAAAAAAATTAAAAACATGGTGCCTCAATAGACATTACAAAGAAGTGAAAAGATAATCTACAAAACGAAAGAAAATAATTGCAAAAATAACGTTTGATAAGAGACTTGTATTCAGAATAAAGAACTCTTACAAATGAACAACAAAAAGACAAATAACCCAATTAAAAAATAAGCAAATGATTTGAGTAGACATTTCTCTCCAGGAGATATAGAAACATCCAAGAGGCACATGAAAAGATGCTTCAGATTATTAATCATTACAGGAAAGATAATCAAAACCACAGAAGGCCCTTCACACTCACTAAGGTTGCTAAAACAACAGAGATAGCAACAAATGTTGGCAAGGATGTGTAGAAATTGGTAATTTCATGCATTGCTGGTGTTCTCAAGGCAGTGAAAAGCTCAGAGATCTCTTCCCACTCTGGTTTTCAATTTTCTCTTTATTTTTGTCCCCTAGAGGTTTTGCTTATTTCTTTTGTGAACTTAGATATTCCTTTATAATGACTAAGAAAAAAAATGATCCGTATTTCCAGATGTTTTGTGGTGATAAGTCTTCTCAGGCAATATGAGTCACCAAGCTGAGAGAAATGGAAGTTATCATTCTGTAAGAGATGCTACTTTAACAAAGGTTATCTGTGCTACTCCATTTATGGATATCTGATAAATAAAGATATCTAAATCTTCACTATAACAATATTTTGACCCCTTTTAGTCTAGTTTTCTAAGTAAAACATAAACTTGAATGAATTATTGGGTTTGAAAAAGAACAAATATGAATAAAGCATAGTTTGAGATGAGAACTGTGACACTTTGCTGAAAAAGTATATTAAATAAAATTATGTACAGTATATTATAGATGGCATACAGTGCTGCTGGTTTAACCTGCCAATTTCTCCTCATCCCAGAATTGGTGTAAATCCTTCTGCAAGTATAACTAAGTGAATAGTCTGTATAATTTTAGTCAGGGCTCCTCTTCCATTGTCCAAATGTTCTTGGCCCTATCCTAAAGCCTACCCTCAATTATGCCTCAAACCGTTCTCTGCTGACAGGTTACTTCTTACATCAAAAGCCTGAACTACCAGAAAATGCCCAGATCCGTTTCTGTACTTGTTGAACGTTCTCCTTACAAACATTCTTGATCTATTGTACTTTTTAGGGGATCTGTGCTCTGGTCTGTAGAATGTTGCTTGATGACTTGATAATCTGGGAATGTTGTTGCTGTCATTTCATTGCTGTCATGTCTGACTTGTTGCAACCCCATGGAGCCCAACCAGTTCCTCTGTCCATGGGATTTCCCAGTCAGGGATACTGGAGTGGGTTGCCATGCCCTCTTTCAGGGGATCTTCCCAACCCAGCGATCAAACCTGCATCACCTGCATTGAGAGGCAGATTCTTTACCACTGAGCCATCTGGGAAGCCCAGTCTAGGAATACGTGCCTCATATATTTGCCTGTGGTGTGCAAGGGGAGATCTCTGTCTAGGGTACCTCAAACATCTCATCTTTGATTGTGGAGGCACTCCTTGATACAGATCTGATCTAAAATTACATTTTCTATTGGGCAGAATGAAGGCTATCCAGACCTTTATTTAAAAGAACTATATAACATTTTGTTTATTCTCAGAAGCTCAGAGGAGTGTTGCATTAACCATTTTATTATCCTCACTGACTGGGCAACATAAACTCTCGGCCTTTAGGTTTGTATGGCTCTTTCAGGTCACAGGAGCCCAAATATTCATGCAGAAGGGAATTATAGTCAGACGGTAAAGTAGTCTACAGTCCTTTCAGCAGATAGGGAGGGTCGACTATAGTAAGGTTTCTGTTGGTGTCTTTGAGAAAATCAATTACCTCGTAGCTTATATTATTCACATTGTACCTTAAAAAGTTCAGTGAACTGAACATCTTTACTTCTAGAAATGAACACAGAAGAAGGACTAAGTGTGAGCCCTGTTAATGACTTTAGTGACAATGTTGTTCTCCTGTTATAGGCAAAGGATGGGGGTGGAATTTACATTGCAACCAGAAGCAAAAAGAGCAATATTTAGTCTGAGCTAACAGACTTTCCCGAAGCCCTATGGTAACTTAAGTGCACTGGCGGCAGCTTTTTAACTCATAAAAAATACTTGTTACAGAGCGGATACCACTAAATGAACCAAAGCGTACGAAGTGGGGTTTTCTGTTTAAAATAAATAAGCACCATTTGACATCTGGTGAAAATATCTCCTCAGCACCCTTTGTTCTCTCTCACTTACACTGATGAGGTTTGAAAGTTGAGAAACTGCCCTGTTAGGAAAGGAAGCACATGAAGAAACATGACTATTAGTTTTCCTTTGCTGCAAATGTCTGAAAATTTCACATCTCGAGCCTGTAGTTATTATGGGGTTTGGCGTGTGGGTGGCTGAAAATATGGTACTTGGCCTTTTGGTGCCAAACTTTCAGGCGGCTTCAGCTGTCTGTATACAAAAGACATGGCAGAATGTGTCACTTTACTTTTAATATTCGGAATTGTTCGTCTTGCCAGTGGAATAGTGAGTATGTGGATGGTACTGTTGATCTTGGAGCCTGCCAGTCTCCAAGAATCTTAATTGATGAAGATGCTGTTAGGAACAGAGTGAGCATGTGGGTGGGGACGACGGCTTAGTGAAAGTCTGCAAATTTGAAAAATGTTGTCCTGGGGCGCCATCTCCTCTCCAGTCTCATCTTCACCCTCCACACTCAATTTTATAATTTTCCCTTCTCCTGCCTCAGTTTAGCATCTTTGATTTACCCTGGCCCCTGATCTTCGTGTAAATAGAAATTAAATGACAAATTTCCAAGACCCCCCAAAAATTTCTTAAAATTTTGTGTTAGTCACTCAGTCATGTCTGACTTGTTGCGACCCCTTGGACTGTAGTTCGCCAGGCTCCTCTGTCTATGGAATTTTCCAGGCAGAAATACTGGAGTGGGTTGCCATTCCCTTCTCCAGGGAATCTTCCCAACCCAGGGATCGAACCTGGGTCTCCTGCATTGTAGGCAGATTCTCTACCGTCTGAGTCACCAGGGAAATGGAAGAAATGATCCCTCACCCACTCCACAAACCTTCTGGATGACCTTCTCTATGTCTGTATACAAAAGACATGGCAGAATGTGTCACTTTACTTTTAATATTCGGAATTGTTCGTCTTGCCAGTGGAATAGTGAGTATGTGGATGGTACTGTTGATCTTGGAGCCTGCCAGTCTCCAAGAATCTTAATTGATGAAGATGCTGTTAGGAACAGAGTGAGCATGTGGGTGGGGACGACGGCTTAGTGAAAGTCTGCAAATTTGAAAAATGTTGTCCTGGGGCGCCATCTCCTCTCCAGTCTCATCTTCACCCTCCACACTCAATTTTATAATTTTCCCTTCTCCTGCCTCAGTTTAGCATCTTTGATTTACCCTGGCCCCTGATCTTCGTGTAAATAGAAATTAAATGACAAATTTCCAAGACCCCCCAAAAATTTCTTAAAATTTTGTGTTAGTCACTCAGTCATGTCTGACTTGTTGCGACCCCTTGGACTGTAGTTCGCCAGGCTCCTCTGTCTATGGAATTTTCCAGGCAGAAATACTGGAGTGGGTTGCCATTCCCTTCTCCAGGGAATCTTCCCAACCCAGGGATCGAACCTGGGTCTCCTGCATTGTAGGCAGATTCTCTACCGTCTGAGTCACCAGGGAAATGGAAGAAATGATCCCTCACCCACTCCACAAACCTTCTGGATGACCTTCTCTAGAAGTTTGATGTTGTAAAGGCCTTGAACTTGAAGGGAACTGTAAGCTCTGGTTCATGAGGATCGTTTTTTCTTCCCGACTGGTTGCATTCCTGTCTTCTTTCCTTAGCTTTCTCCTTCCTCTTCTCTCAAGCTTCTTCCAGCTCTCTTTCCTTTCTCTAAGTTTCTATCTAGTCAAATGGAGAGCTCTTAAAGCCTTACCTCCCTGGGAAATTGCAAAGAATCACGTGATGGCTGGCTGTATTACCTAGGAAATTTGGGAAAATCATATATCTGATTAATTAAAAAAAAATCAATAATGATTTGCCTGAGATGAATACAAGTGTAATTCTCTCTCTCTTAAAAAAAATTTTTTTTCCTAAAGTCTTTCTTTATTTGTTACAACATTGCTTCTGTTTTATGTTTTAATCTTTTTGACCATGAGACATGTGGGATATTAGCTCTCCAACTAGGGATTGAAGCCACAGCCCTTGCTTTGGGAGGTGAAGTCTTAACCACTGGACTGTCAGAGAAGTTCCATGATTCTCTTTTGAAGTGGCAGAGGCATGATCACTCAACTTGTCGGTACATCATACCCCTCACAGCAGAGTTGATTTCTGTGTATGGATCCCAGCCTGGGAGAGAGCAAGGGACATGTGTCTTCTTTGTTCTTGGTCACATTCATGAGCCTTCTCCCTCCACACCCCCTCTCCCTCCATGAAGCCTGCCCTTCCTACTTTTGCAGGTTTTTTTTTCTGCAGTGGGTTTGAGATAGTGATTTCAAGGAAAGAATATTTCAGTTCAATTCAATTCAGTCACTCAGTTGTGTCCAACTCTTTGCGACCCCATGGACTGCAGCACGCCAGACTTCCCTGTCCATCACCAACTCCCAGAGCTTGCTCAAACTCATGTCCATTGAGTCAATGATGCCACTCAACCATGTCATCCTCTCTCGTCCCCTTCTCCTCCTGCCTTCAGTCTTTCCCAGCATCAGGGTCTTTTCTAATGAGTTTCTGTTCTTTTTATCAGGTGGCCAAAATATTGGAGCTTCAGCATCAGTTCTTCCAATGAATATTCAGGACTGATTTCCTTTAGGATTGACTGGTTTGATCTCCTCTCAGTCCAAGGACTCTCAAGAGTCTTCTCCAACACCATAGTTTGTTCTATGAAATAAATGGACTCCTACAGTTTCCATCATTTGTACAACGTATTTATTGACTATGTCCTATACAGTCAGTCAGTCTTTCCTGGTCACTCAGCTGGTAAAGAATCTGTTTGCAATGCTGGAGACCTCCGTTTGATTCCTGGGTAGGGAAGATCTGCTGGAGAAGGGGTAGGCTACCCACTCCAGTATTATTGGGCTTTCCTGGTGGCTCAGACAGTAAAGAATCCACCTGCAATGTGGGAAACCTGGGTTCAATCCCTCAGTTGGGAAGATACCCTGGAGAAGAGAATGGCTACCCACTCCAGTATTCTGTCCTGGAGAACTCCATGGACAGAGGAGCCTGGTAGGCTATAGTCCATGAGGTCACAAAGCGTCAGACATGACTAAGTGACTTTTATTTCACATACAGTCAGGCACTGGGGTTGTGACTGGCAATGCAGTAAAAAAAAAAAAAAAAAGACATTCTTTTCCTATAAGATAGTCACTGTATGGTAGAGGCAAGACCAGTTACATAATTTGTCTTTTTTATGGCCATACCATGAAGCATGAAGGATCTTAGTTCCCTGATCATGGGTTGAACCCATGGCCCCTATTGGAAATGCGTGGTTTTAACCACTGGACCGCCAGGGAAGTCCCAAGACCAACTACATCATTTGTGAGTTGCACATGATGATGTTGGGTGTCCTTGTTTTAAAAGTTATTTAGAAATTCAATATTTGACAGCAGGGCACTAAACCAAGCATCCATTTGAAGCTGGATTTCAGTGAGAGTCCATAGGGAGAACACTCATGGGAGGTTGGGTCTTGGGCGGAGAGATGATGTATATAAAGGGATAGAATCCTGGTGGAAAAGGCCCAGGAGAGTTCCAATAGTCTTGGCAGCCTGAGGAGACAGTGGTTGTCCCCTGACCCAAGGAGGAGTAAGAAGACAGCTTTGCCTCACAGAGATTTCCTGTCTCATCTCCCTCTCACTAATGGACTTAAGAAAACTGTATTTCTCCCTTACTGTCTCCTTGAGATACAATCATCAACAGCTTTAGCGTTGTCTTGCCAGAATGAGTATATTTTAATGTGGAACTCCTTCTTTGTTCTGCCAAAAAAAAGGGGGGGGATGCAAATCATTGTAACCCAGAACATAATACACAGCAATAAAACGATATTTCTAAAAAAGGGAGGAAAATAAAGCTAATGGAAAGATAGGAAGAATAAAGGAAGGCAGTAATGGGGTCAGTGTATAATATACCTGCTTAGAGATCCTTTACCTCTGCTAGAGGTTGGCCGCAAAATTTAGATTTTATTGTGGCAAAATATACACCACATAAATTTTACCATTTTAACCTTTCTTTTTATCTACTCTGAGAGACCTGTGGGATCTTAGTTCCTCAATCAGGGATTGAACTCGCATCCTTGGCAGTGAAAGCATAAAGTCCTAACTACTGAATTGCCAGGAAATTCCCCCATTTTAGCTATTTTTAAGTGTATAGTTCAGTGGCACTAAGTACAGTCACATTACTGTGTAACCACCACACCATCCATCTCCAGAACTTTTTTAACATCCCAAATGCAAACTCATGTGTGTGCTTAAAGTCCAACTCTGCGACGCCATGGACCACAGCCTGCCAAGCTCGTCTGTCCAGGCTTCTCCAGGCAAGAATACTGGAGTGGGTTGCCATGCCCTCCTCCAGGGGATCTTCCCTATCCAGGGATCGAATCTGTATCTCTTATGTGTCCTGCATTGGCAGGCAGGCAGGTTCTCTACGGCAACTCTGTGTCCATTAAACAGTAACTCACTTCTGCATCTCCCCAGCCTTTGGTGATTGTTTTCTATCTCAGTCAGTTTGACTATTTTAGAAACTTTAGAGAAGTGGAGTCATATAATAATATTCATGTTCTATTGGGAATGGCTTATTTCACTTAGCATGGTATCTTCACATGTCATCCATGTTGCAACATGTATCAGAATTCCCTTCCTTTTTAAGGCTAATATTCCAATGCATGTATAGACCACATTTTGTTTACCCATTCATCTGTCAGTGAACACTTGGATTGCTCCTACCTCCTGGCTGTTGAGCACAGTGATGCTACGAACATGGGTGTACAAGTATCTTGAGTCCCTGCTTTCCATTCTTTTGGAAATTCATACCCAGAAATGGGATTGCTGGATCATATGGTAGTTCTATGTTTAATTTTTTGAGAAACATCAAATTTAGTTCCGAGGCTTCTAGGGGCCATCTTAAGATCGGAAACAATAAAATACACGATTCACAGTGCCTCCCAAGTAAATGCAGATCAGTTGTTTGTGACACTAGAAAAACCTGGCTTTCTCCCTCGGGTTTGCATGGAGAAAGAAGGGACCCTGCAGTGCAGTGAGCCACACGACCACCCGTGGCAGAAGCACTGCGTTTCTGGGGAGGCCGATGAGAGCAGAGGGTGAGGCATGCAGGCCGTGTGGTCCAGGCTCGGAGCGGGGCTGCCTCCTCTCAGGATGCAAATTCCAAAGAAGAGAATGATAAGCAGCATTCCTCAATCAGGGATTGAACTCGCATCCTTGGCAGTGAAAGCATAAAGTCCTAACTACTGAATTGCCAGGAAATTCCCCCATTTTAGCTATTTTTAAGTGTATAGTTCAGTGGCACTAAGTACAGTCACATTACTGTGTAACCACCACACCATCCATCTCCAGAACTTTTTTAACATCCCAAATGCAAACTCATGTGTGTGCTTAAAGTCCAACTCTGCGACGCCATGGACCACAGCCTGCCAAGCTCGTCTGTCCAGGCTTCTCCAGGCAAGAATACTGGAGTGGGTTGCCATGCCCTCCTCCAGGGGATCTTCCCTATCCAGGGATCGAATCTGTATCTCTTATGTCTCCTGCATTGGCAGGCAGGCAGGTTCTCTACGGCAACTCTGTGTCCATTAAACAGTAACTCACTTCTGCATCTCCCCAGCCTTTGGTGATTGTTTTCTATCTCAGTCAGTTTGACTATTTTAGAAACTTTAGAGAAGTGGAGTCATATAATAATATTCATGTTCTATTGGGAATGGCTTATTTCACTTAGCATGGTATCTTCACATGTCATCCATGTTGCAACATGTATCAGAATTCCCTTCCTTTTTAAGGCTAATATTCCAATGCATGTATAGACCACATTTTGTTTACCCATTCATCTGTCAGTGAACACTTGGATTGCTCCTACCTCCTGGCTGTTGAGCACAGTGATGCTACGAACATGGGTGTACAAGTATCTTGAGTCCCTGCTTTCCATTCTTTTGGAAATTCATACCCAGAAATGGGATTGCTGGATCATATGGTAGTTCTATGTTTAATTTTTTGAGAAACATCAAATTTAGTTCCGAGGCTTCTAGGGGCCATCTTAAGATCGGAAACAATAAAATACACGATTCACAGTGCCTCCCAAGTAAATGCAGATCAGTTGTTTGTGACACTAGAAAAACCTGGCTTTCTCCCTCGGGTTTGCATGGAGAAAGAAGGGACCCTGCAGTGCAGTGAGCCACACGACCACCCGTGGCAGAAGCACTGCGTTTCTGGGGAGGCCGATGAGAGCAGAGGGTGAGGCATGCAGGCCGTGTGGTCCAGGCTCGGAGCGGGGCTGCCTCCTCTCAGGATGCAAATTCCAAAGAAGAGAATGATAAGCAGCAGAGAGAAAAATGAAGGAACGTATCCCGGGGAAAAGGACGTTTCCTTTGAGAAAGCTTTCTGAGCACTTTGCAGTTTAGACAAGACTCTGATGCTGGGAAAGATTAAAGGCAGGAGAAGAGGGCAACAGAAGATGAGATGGTTGGACGGCATCCTGACTGGGTGGACGTGAGGTTGAGCAGTCTTCAGGATATGGTGAAGGACCGAGAAGCCTGGCTTGCTGCAGTCTGTGGGGTTGCAAAGAATCAGACACAAGTGAGTGACTGAACTGGACTGATTCTTTTTCAGCATACGCTGCTCCTTATTTCTCTCTGCAGCAAGCTAGATCGCTGATTAACCATTGCTTTCATAAATTTCAAGTGGGCCATTCGAGGTGCCTTACTGCCACTTAATGTCCTGTGCTGAGCCCTGCTCTTCATACAGTGTCTACCTCAGTGTTTTGTTTTTATTAGAAATTCACCTCGCCTTGTGTACTGAGGGGAAAGAAAAAGGGAAATTAGACCCCGGAGCTCGGCAAGACCATAAAATGGCAAGAGATTCCTGAGGAAGGCCGTGCGGAAGCCCTAGGCCCCGGCTGCCTGCGCGGTAATGAAATGCATGACTACAGGAGATGATAGTAATTGCTGCGATGGCTCGTTACAGCTCCCGGGTGATTTGGTGCTGTCAGGAGTGTGCTGTCCTCCGACATCCCAGGAGGCGACCGGCATCAGTGACTGCGGGCCCTGATTGGGGCAGTGAAATATTGCTGGCAAAAATTAAAAGGTCCCTGTGTCAAAATAATTCATGATATGCATATCTTCCATTCTGATGAAACGGCTGATATCCGGATTAGCAAGATAATAAAACTGATCAGGCTACAGTTAAACAATTTAAGTTGGAGAGCTGTTCATTTTGTAGGTGTCACTTGTCAGATCAAGGGGTCAACGCGGAATGAAAGGCTCTTCCCGGTAACCTTCCGAAGATGTGGATCCAGCGTGTTCTTTGCGATTTGTCCAAAGTTTTCATCATCCAGCTGCCGACCAGCATTACCACGGCAGGCTGTATTCTGACATTCAAATCCCCGGAATGACAGGTTATTAGGAGCCGAGAACTGGCTCTACATACATTAAGCACCGTATCTCTGACCTGTAATGTGAACTGATAGTGATATTGTAATTGAGTGAGTCTGCAAAAAGAGAGGGGGGAGTCTTTATTAAAACACGCGCAGAGAAAGGAAAGCATTTCTATTTCTGATGATTTGTGGGATTGGAAGGGAAGCTTTGGGGCAATGATTTATTTTTTGTTTCGAAAGGTATAGAGTGACGTGCAGAGTGTTTACTGGGTGCAACGGTTATTTGACGAAGATAAGGCAAGCTCTCTCAGCCTCCTCTCCGTGTGCTGAGCAGGCACAGATCAAAAGACGTTTGTTCTATTAAAGGCAATAGCTTTAAAGTGAATACAATGGACCCACATACCTCCTGAGGCTGTTCTCAGGTCTTGGCCCTGTAGCTCTGGCTTCACTTCTCGCCCCTCCTAGGTCTGAGCCCCTTCTCTGCGTACCAAGGAGGGTAGCAGAAGGGGGCATCTATTATTGTGTCAGTGACTCCATTGTGGGGTGCTGCTGTGCACAGAGTGACTCATTTAATATGCATCAGTGGGATCTCAGTTGATTCTTTCAGGATCCTCCTGAAAGACCCTCATCCAAGGGAGTCAGACAGGGAGGTCACTGAAATCAGTCTTGTCCGACTCTTTGTGACCCCATGGACTGTAGTCCACCATGGTCCTCTGTCCATGGAGATTCTCCAAATGAAAATACTGGAGTGGGTTGCCGTTTCCTCCTCCAGGGGATCTCCCCAACCCAGGGATTGAACCTGTGTCTCTTATGTCGCACAACTTGCTGCTATTGCTGCTAAGTCGCTTCCGTCGTGGCCGACTCTGTGCGACTCCATAGACGGCAGCCCACCAGACTCCCTCTTCCCTGGGATTCTCCAGGCAGGAACACTGGAGTGGGTTGCCAAACCTGGGAAGCCCTCATCTATGATAAGTTGTGGAAACCCTCCAACAGCCTGAAGAAGCTCAGTATTGTGTGTGTGTGCACCCCTATGTGTACAGGTGCATTTGTGTGCAGTGAATGTGAATATACACACATTTGCTAGGGTAAGAATTGCCCAGCGAGTTTGGGACGAACATGTACACACTGCTGTATTTGGAGTGAATAACAACAAAAACCCACTGTGTAGCACAGGGAACTTGACTCAATGTTATGAGGCAGCCTGAACGGGAGGGGAGTTTGGGGGAGAATGGATACATGTATATATGTGGCTGAGTCCCTTTTCTGTTCACTTGAAACTGTCACAGCATTGTTAATTGGCTGTACCTCAATAAAAAAATAAAGAGTAAAAATAAAAAGAATTGCCCAGTGAAAATTCTAATAGAAAGTGCACTGTTCCAAGTATTGGGAAATTGAGATTCTGAGATGAATTTCAGCAACGACACCCTTAAGTGACCTTGGGCACATTGACCAGCATCTCCATCTGTAAAGTAGTTGTCCTGATGCTGTGGTAGGGAGAAATGACATAACAGATACATGTGCTATTATAAACTATAGCATGAACATAAAATGTCATTAATCTTAAGAATAGGACTGATGAATGTTTAGCCCCATGCAAATATAAGGGTTTATTATATCTACATTCGGATACTATCAAAGGAACTCACATTGAGGTTTTTCAGTATTTGAGGTATGTTTTATAAAAAATACCCCCCAATGGGGCTTTCCTGGTGGCTCAGTGGTAGAGAATCTGCCTTCCAGTGCAGGAGACACAAGTTCGATCCCTGATCCGAGAAGATCCCACATGCCATGGAGGAATTAAGCCCATGTGCCCTAACTATTCGGAGAAGGCAATGGCACCCCACTCCAGTACTCTTGCCTGGAGAATCCCATGGACGGAGGAGCCTGGTAGGCTACAGTCCATGGGGTCGCTAAGAGTCGGACACGACTGAGCAACTTCACTTTCACTTTTCACTTTCATGCATTGGAGAAGGAAATGGCAACTCACTTCAGTGTTCTTGCCTGGAGAATCCCAGGGACAGAGGAGCCTGTTAGGCTGCCGTCTATGGGGTCGCACAGAGTTGGATATGACTGACGCGACTCAGCAGTAGCAGCCCTAACTATTGAGCTGGTGCTCTAAAGCCTGGCAGCGGCAGCTACTGATTCCATGTGCCACAATTATTGACGCCTGCATGCCCTAAAGTCCTTGCTCCCCAACAAGAGAAGCCACCACCAAGAGAAGCCCACACGGCACAACTAGAGAGTAGACCCCGCCAACCACAACTCGCGAAAAGCCTGCTCAGCAATAAAGACCCCGCACAGCCAAAAATAAATAAGTAATAAAAAAATACCCCAAATGAAACACAGTACCTTTAAACATTTTGAAAATGGTTATTGTCATTCTCTTTTTAGTTGTCACTATTACAACAGTCACCTCTTTTTTCATTTTATGAAAATTATTTGGTAAAAGCTGTATGTGTAGAGAAAGCACTTCAGCCTTCGTCAAAACTGAAATCCACTCTTCTCATTTTATGGATATTGGTGTAACAAAGGTGTTTATAAATACTGATAGCGAGTTAGCAATGAGACGTGAAGAGTGATCGAAGGTTTTTGGGTTAAGATACTGGGTAAATAATGGTGACTTTTTAAAGATGGTGAGGACTGAGAGTTTCTGGGTATAAAAACTAAGAATTCTGTTTCTGACATATTCGGTTTGAAATGCCTGTTAGGTTATTTATTTCTTAATATTTATATTTGGCTGTGTTGGGTCTTGGTTGCAGCACATGGGATCTTCACTGGAGTACATGGACTCTCTAGTTGTGATGGATGGGTTCAGTTGCTTGGCATGTGGGATCTTAGTTCCCCAATCAGGGACTGAACGCACATCTCTTGCATTGCAAGGCTAATTCTTAACCACTTGGTGATCAGGGAAGTCTTGGCCTGTTATGTTATATTTTTCCCTGATATAAATTTAAGAATAGTATCCTTGAATGACTTATAGTCACATAGGAGAAATGTTATAAATAAAGAAACTTACAAATGGAGTTTTGTTAAATAGATAAACTACAAATAAATCAAGAATTTGTTTAAGTTCAGCAAACATAATGAAACCTAAATATATAAGACCCTGTGTATAAAGAATGCATAAATAACTCATTGTGTCCTTCATATGAGAAAAAAGTAATATACAAGAGTGGAGAGCAGTGATCACTGTGGATTAGGGTGATCAGAGAATGCTTCCTGAAAGAGGTTAATTTTGAAAGAGACTAAGGAGGATGAGTTGGTGGATGGGAAACGCGAGGACTTTTCATAGGGAAAAATATCAGTAACTGCTTCAAATATGTGTCTGAGTGAAGGCTTACTCAAATGTGAATTTCTGATTTACTTTGTGCGTGCTCGGTCGCTCAGCTGTGTCTGACTCTTTGCTCCTCTTGTTGCGGAGCACGGTCTCTGCGGTGTGTGGGCTTCAGTAGTTTTGGCTCCCGGGCTCTAGAGCGCAGGCTCAGTAGTTGGTACACAGACTCAGTTGCTCCTCTGCATGTGGGGTCTTCCTGGATCAGGGATCGAACCTGTGCTTCCTATATTGGCAGGCGGATTCTTTACCAACTTTTTAGTTGTCACTATTACAACAGTCACCTCTTTTTTCATTTTATGAAAATTATTTGGTAAAAGCTGTATGTGTAGAGAAAGCACTTCAGCCTTCGTCAAAACTGAAATCCACTCTTCTCATTTTATGGATATTGGTGTAACAAAGGTGTTTATAAATACTGATAGCGAGTTAGCAATGAGACGTGAAGAGTGATCGAAGGTTTTTGGGTTAAGATACTGGGTAAATAATGGTGACTTTTTAAAGATGGTGAGGACTGAGAGTTTCTGGGTATAAAAACTAAGAATTCTGTTTCTGACATATTCGGTTTGAAATGCCTGTTAGGTTATTTATTTCTTAATATTTATATTTGGCTGTGTTGGGTCTTGGTTGCAGCACATGGGATCTTCACTGGAGTACATGGACTCTCTAGTTGTGATGGATGGGTTCAGTTGCTTGGCATGTGGGATCTTAGTTCCCCAATCAGGGACTGAACGCACATCTCTTGCATTGCAAGGCTAATTCTTAACCACTTGGTGATCAGGGAAGTCTTGGCCTGTTATGTTATATTTTTCCCTGATATAAATTTAAGAATAGTATCCTTGAATGACTTATAGTCACATAGGAGAAATGTTATAAATAAAGAAACTTACAAATGGAGTTTTGTTAAATAGATAAACTACAAATAAATCAAGAATTTGTTTAAGTTCAGCAAACATAATGAAACCTAAATATATAAGACCCTGTGTATAAAGAATGCATAAATAACTCATTGTGTCCTTCATATGAGAAAAAAGTAATATACAAGAGTGGAGAGCAGTGATCACTGTGGATTAGGGTGATCAGAGAATGCTTCCTGAAAGAGGTTAATTTTGAAAGAGACTAAGGAGGATGAGTTGGTGGATGGGAAACGCGAGGACTTTTCATAGGGAAAAATATCAGTAACTGCTTCAAATATGTGTCTGAGTGAAGGCTTACTCAAATGTGAATTTCTGATTTACTTTGTGCGTGCTCGGTCGCTCAGCTGTGTCTGACTCTTTGTCCTCTTGTTGCGGAGCACGGTCTCTGCGGTGTGTGGGCTTCAGTAGTTTTGGCTCCCGGGCTCTAGAGCGCAGGCTCAGTAGTTGGTGCACAGACTCAGTTGCTCCTCTGCATGTGGGGTCTTCCTGGATCAGGGATCGAACCTGTGCTTCCTATATTGGCAGGCGGATTCTTTACCATTGAGCCACCAGAAAAGCCCCATGTGTTTATCCATTTTTAAATTACCTGAGGCCACTGGTAACTGGAAGTAGTTTTGCTACATCCTGAGCTAATTCACAGACTGGAAAGATCTGAGTCAGTCTAAGTTACTTATGTCAGTGTAGATATTTTGAGTTACTAAACCAAAGAACTTGTTAGCAGCAAGTGTGAGAGGGTCAGTGTATACTCTCCCATTTTGAGGGGTCATTTTAGATAGAAATTAGATAAAAATATGTTTTGAATCCTGTATTTTTAGGATTAAGGATTGGATGTCCAATGCATATGATCCTACTGTTTTTATAATTTGAAAAATAATGTATAAAAATATATATCTACATGTTTAAGAAGTATTGTCAATGTCTATTTTGCTTGTGTGTAATAGGAAATGAAAGAAAAGAGGAACTGATGACTGACAGGGTCATCCTGTCTTTCTACGGCTGAGGTGCTTCCATGGGAAGACACATTATGTTGTCCATTTGGTTAATTAAAGGACACATGGTTAATCTCATTACCATCAGTACTAGCTGAGTTGAGACCAGTGAGCTTCCTGACTTGATATATACCAATATATCCGATAATCATAATTACAGATTATGATTGTAGATTGCAGATCATCATAATTCCATTAAAAGTGAAAATAAAATAAGATGCTGAATTAAAGTTGGTCAACTTTCTGTTTATGTTGAAAATATGAGAGGAAGGAAATTTTAACTTAAATGCCTTACATGGCCCTTCATAGCTAAGGTTCTATAATGTTTTTGTATGTTTTCAATGGAGATCAAACCAGTCAATCCTAAAGGAAATCAGTCCTGAATATTCATTGGAAGGACTGATACTGAAGCTGAAACTCCAATACTTTGACCATCTGATGTGAAGACCTGACTCATTGGAAAAGACTCTGATGCTGGGAAAGATTGAAAGCAGGAGGAGAAGGAGACGACTGAGGATGAAATGGTTGAATAGTATCACCGACTGGATGGACGTGAGTTTGAGCAAGCTTTGGGAGTTGGTGATGGACAGAGAAGCCTGGTGTGCTGCAGTCCATGGGGTCACAAAGAGTCAGACACGACTGAGCGACTGAACTGAACTAACTGAATGCTGAAATTATTTTTCATTCCCCAATTGTTATTTACTCTTTTGTAAACCGTTAGTTTAATAAACACACAAAGTGCTCAGTTGAGAATTGAATTTCTAATCGGATATTCCATAGAGGTCAGAGACTTTTGGGTTGCCCTGATACAATTTCTGTCAACTCTTATGTATCATAGATCTAATATGTTTCAGGATTCTCCAGTGTGGAAAGTAAGCATGGACAGTGTTCTGGAAGGACCTAACTTGGTTCTAAGGAGTTTGCTCCCTTAGACCAGACCTTTGGCCTTCACTTTTCACCTTCCACTTTTTGTTAATGTAATATTCTCTGTGTTTATTATCATTACCCTATTTTCTTTGGTCTCATAATAGATGGAAGGGAACACTTGTAAGTATGTGTTTGAAAGAGGGCAAAGAGAGAGAAAGCCGGAGTTGTTTAAGATTGTGGTTTTTGGACAGTTGGAGAGATGATATGGTCCAACCTAGTTTTTCATAGAGATAAGTCTTATTCTTATACTTCTTTTTTAAAAATTGAAGTATAGTTGATTTACAGTGTTGTGTTCGTTTCAGGTGTACATCAAAGTTATTCAGTTTTACATGCATTAGTTAGTGTTAGTCACTCAGTTGTGTCCAACTGTTTGAGACCCCTGGACTATATAGCCCACCAGGCTCCTCTGTCCATGGAATTCTTCAGGCAAGAATACAGGAATGGGTTGCCATGCTCTCCTCCAGGGAATCTTCCCAACACATGGATTGAACCTGTGTTTCTTACATCTGCATTGGCACGTGGGTTTTTTCCACTAGTGCCAGCCACACTAGGTCCTTGTTATTTATCTATTTTATACATAGTAGTGTGTATCTATTAGTCCCAAACTCCTAATTTATGTCTTTCCTATCCTTTCCCCTTTGGTAACCATAAGTTTGTTTTCTGTGTCTGTGAGTTAATTTCTGTTTTGTAAATAAGTTCATTTGCATCATTTTTTTGTAGATTCTTCATGTAAGCGATATCATATGACCTTTGTCTTTGCCTTACTTCACTTATTATGTAATCTCTAGGTCCTTCCATGTTGCTGCAAATAACATTAGTTCTTCCCTTTTTATGGCTGAGTAATATTCCATTGTGGAGCTTCCCAGTTGGTGCTAGTGGTAAAGAACCTGCCTACCAATGCAGGTGGCATAAGAGAGGTGGATTTGATCCCTGGATTAGGAAGATTCCCTGGAGGAGGGCATGGCAACCTACTCCAGTACTCTTGCTTGGAGAATCCCATGGACAGAGGAGTCTGGTGGGCTAGAATCCATAGGGTCGTGGAGTGTTGAACATGACTGAAGTGACTTACCATGCACATGCAGATATTCCTTATTTATATGTAGCATGTCTTCTTTATCCATTCCTCTGCTGATGGACATTTAGGCTGCTTCCATGTCCTGGCCATTGTAAATAGTGCCACAATGAACTTTGAAGTGCACGTATCTTTTCAAATTATGGTGTTCTCCAGATATACACCAGGGATGGGATTGCTGGATCACATGGTAACTCTATTTTTAATTTTTTTAGGAACCTCTATTCTGTTGTCCATAGTGACTGCACTAATTTATATTCTCACCAGTAGTGTAGAAGGGTTCCTTTTTCTCCACACCCTCACCAGCGTTTATTATTTGTAGACTTTTTAATGATAACTGCTCTGACTGGTGTGAGGGGGTACCTCATTAGAGTTTTGATTTGCATTTCTCTAATAATTAGCAATGTTGAGCATCTTTTCATGTGCCTGTTGGCCATCTGTAAATTCCTAACACTTCTTGATTGAAGAATTTATAACCTTTCAAACAAAATAAATGAGGAACCTCAGCTGCCTGTCTAGTGGGAGGCATTGAAACTGGGTGGATTGGAGCATGTGCTCTGAACCTGCCAGCCTGACTTTGGATCCCGATTCCACAACTGTGTGATTTTTGGATAGTATACTTATATCTCTCTGTGCTTCAATTTCTCTCTCCTTAAAATGGGGAGCAATAATAAATAATAATTATCTCATCAGGTTAGTGCAAAGGTTATGCTAGTTAATCAGGGTGCAGCACTTAGATTAGTGTTAGCTCATATTCTGATTGCTCACAGTTTTCTATTATTCACTCTCTACCCTGTTTAGTTTTCTTGGTGAGGTTGGACTTCGCTCTTTTCCTCCCTTTCTTTCGTAACCTAGGAACCAGTACCAGCTAGTCTCTGCATTGTGTGTTTGGAGCATTTACTTTAAGTAAGTGTCAGCTGCTCAGTCGTATCTGACTCTTTGCTAACCCATGGACTGTAGCTGGCCGGGCTCCTCTGTCCATAATGTTCTCCAGGCAAGAATACTGGCGTGGGTAGCTATTCCTTTCTCCAGGGGATCTTCCTGACCCAGGGATCAAACCAGGATCTCCCCCATTGCAGGCAAATTCTTTACTGTCTGAGCCACCAAGAAGTGGTGCTGTATTTTAATGTTTTATATTTAGCAACACTGTTGTAACATCTTAAGGCACCACAATGAAAGTTTTCCTATTGATCAGACTCTAGGAGGGGAGGGATGAAGGGACTAGGGAGAGAGATGGCCCCCGAGGGGAGGAAGAAGCCATGAGAATTAAGGGCTGGAAATAACTCCAAAGGGAGCTGCCCCCAGCAAGTTCTGTCGGGAGTCTGTTCCTGCAGCGCTTACTCTGATCTGTCAGAGGTGAGGGCTGAGTCGATCCTTCTCCGGAAGTGGTGCTTCTGTGTCTCGTCTACAGGGGGCAGCACAGCGGCTCTGGTCATTTGTATCCTCAGGCTTCTCTCCCCCGCCTCCCATTTCCCTTCTGAAATACACTGTTTTTACAGCCCATCTAATTTGGGCGTAGGCTTGGCCAGCCTCGTTGTCATTTTAATATATATTATTTTGGTTTCTCACACAATCTGTAATTTATTTTATTGACTTCCTAATAAATAGGGGGGAAAAGATCTTATTTCCATATGGACTGTGCATTATGGAGAAGCCCCTCATGGCTCAATACCAGAGCAAATCCACTCTGGCCCGTTTTCATCCCTCCCACCTGAGGTTTATGTGTCTCTCCTCTCCTAATTTTTCATTAGAATATAATAATCGTCTGAGGAAAGGGTGATTTGATATGTGATATATTTCATTATGCTCTTATGGTAAGGGTAGTGCCCAAAGTGAGAGAGCATCACTAATTTTTCGGCACAGTAATTTATTCCACAGTATTTAAATGTTGTAATTTTCACACGGAGGCACATGCTGCCACATCGATCTTTCCCTGGACCAGTCTGTCTTGCTCTTTCCTTTTCATCTGTTTTGTTTTTGCATATTTTTTTCATAAATTCGACAGATGGCCTCTTGATGAATCCTTGATAATACTGTCATGTAAAGCAGCGAAGACTAGAAATCATCTCACAAAGATTTTTCATTGCAAAGGGAAAATTGAACAGAGCAAACATCACTAAGTCCATAACAACAGCCGCAAAATATGTACTTCACGTCAATAGAGAGGACAGGCGTGCCTCCTCCTGCTTCCCACACCAATGCCAGCGTCCTTTTAAAGTCCTCTGAATATTTTATATTCTGTTTAGATCCCCCTTGCACGCCTCGGGTCGGTGAGATTTGTGAGTTTCATATTCCAAATGCTCACGCAGCCTTTTTCATGCGTCCCCGAGCCCCCGCTCCCAGGGCTCCATAATTGTGGATCAGGTGAAGTTTTCGTCCCCTCATTTCAAGGTCATGCACCAATAGGACCATTTTCCTGATTCAGAGGGCACGTAATTTCACAGCCGTGTACTCCTCATTAATCCCCCTGAGTGGGGGCTCGTGAAGTTCCAGATCACAGATTTGTTTTTGTCTTGTTCTCTGACTCAGTGCTTCACAAAGGGATTAGATTAACCTCTGTGATTGTATTTGTATCTCCCTGCATCGTGTTAGAAATAAAGTGATTTCTTCTGTCCCCTCCTGCCCCCATACTCCACCCCTTCCCATTTCCTGTCGTCATATTTCTTCCTCCGGTTTAATGACTAGGTTGCAGTTCATTAAAGAGAAATGCGTGGCAAATGCAGGGAATTGTTCATTTACTGGTAGTAGTTCTAGCTTTCTTTGCTGATATACAAATACATACATATATATAATTGTGTGTGTGATATATATATATGTTTTTTTTTTTCTGTTTTCTTTTAGTAGCCTGTGTGTGAAATCTCCAGGATTACCACAAATATGAAAATTTGTTGTCTAGTGGGTGTGAATTGAAATCCCTGTGGGCCTGAATTCTGTGGTTTCTAAACGTTAGAATGTCCTGAAATAAGACCATTATTGATTTGTTTCTCAGTGCTGTTGCCTGCTAGGATGAGTAGGCACAGGATCTCAAGCAGGGGTTCCCTCCCCACATTTTAAAGTGGCTTCTTCCTCCTTGCCCGTTCTTTCTGCTTCTCATTCCAGTTTTTGACGGCTTCTGTGACTCTTGGCGACCATGAAAAGGACCCACCTGGGCCTTTTGTGATTTCTCAGGATGAGTGAGCCATTGCAGGCTCTTTCTGCAGGTACTTGGGTCCACTCTGCTCCACAATGGTAGCCCCCACAGTGTTCACGTGGTCGACACTTTCCTGTGTCTGGCGTTTACAGTCTCCCATTGAGGTGGGCACTAATGGGCTTCCCCTGTGGCTGGGTGGTAAAGAAGCCGCCTGCCAATGCAGGAGATGCAGGTTTGATGCCTGAATCTAGAAGATGCCCTGGAGAAGGGAATGGCGATCCACTCCAGTACTCTTGCCTGGGAAATCTCATGGACAGAGGCACCTGGCAGGCTACCCCATGAGGTCACGAAGAGTCAGACTTGAATGAGCGATTAAACAACAACTGAGCTGGGCATCACTGTGCCCATTTTACAGAACAGGAAGCCAAGCCTTAGAGAGGTTAGGTTGCCTGAAGTCTGCATTGTTATAAGGTCGCAGCCAGGACTGAACTCGGGTCTCCTTCTTTACCACCCTGCTTCCTCACCTGAGAAGCTATTCTAAACTCCATGATTAAAACCAGGAGGCCCAGCTTCATGTTTTTGTGGCTTTGAGTGCTAAATAAAACCGTGATCCATTTGGGGAGATGATGTACACACCACTACCACCACCACCACCACCACCACCCGCCTTTATAACTTTTCACTTCTTTGGAAATAAACAAGAGCTGGTAAATAATCGAGCAGAATTGGGCTAAGCTGTGTTTACCTCTAATTTAAGAAACAGGAGATCTAGGCCAGCCTGGACAACTGCTCTCCATTCAGGGAAGAATCCAGTGGAAGGCAGCAACTGAGAGCATCAGTCTTGTGTCAGGCAGACCATGTTTGAATTCTGACTTCTCTGCTTCTTAGAGAAAGATACTGGACTTGCCTTCTCTAAGTCCAGGACATAGACTGTTGTAAGGATTAAAAATGGTTACAAAACAGAATTTGAAATTCAACCAAATTCTGTCTGAGGATGTAAGTGGCTTTACTTGGTGGTTCTTGTGTTAGGTGATGATCATCTCATCTAACCCGCTTCCCAGGTGGCTCAGTGGTAAAGAACCTGGTTCCCAATGCAGGAGATGTAAGATATGCTTACGTTTGATCCCTGGGTAGGAAAGATCCCCTGGAGGAATGCATGGCAGCTCACTCCAGTATTCTTGCCCGGAGAATCCCATGGATAGAGGAGTCTGGAGGGCTCCAGTCCATAGGCTGCAAAGAGTAGGACACAACTGAATCGACTACCACGCTACACCATTGAAGTAAATAAATGGATTTTTTAATGCAGTAAATAGGGCTTCCCTCACAGCTCAGTTGATAAAGAATCTGCCTGCAATGCAGAAGACCCTGGTTTGGTTCCTGGGGCAGGAAGATCCCCTGGAGAAGGGATAGTCTACCCACTCCAGTATTCTTGGGCTTCCCTTGTGGCTCAGGTGGTAAAGAATCTGCCTGCAATGTGGGAGACCTGGGACACGACTGAGCAACTTTCACTCACTCACTCAGGGTATTGTACTTGCTGAAGCACAAGAATCCCTGTTCATTATCTTTATTGACTTTTAATCTACATTGTTTTTTAAATTAATTTTTGTTGGATTATTTGGGCTTCCCTGGTGAGTCAGACGGTAATGCATCTGCCTGCAATGTGGGAGATCCAGGTTTGATCCCTGGGTCAGGAAGATCCCCTGGAGAAGGAAATGGCTACCCACTCCGGTATTCTGACCTGGAAAAGTCCATGGACAGTATAGTCTACAGGGTCGCAAAGAGTAGGACACAACTGAGCCACTTTCACTTTCATGCAGTAAATAAATGGCCTCTTTGGTAACTGAGCATGGCAAGTGGGGATCCACATATTGTAAAGGTTTGATTTCCTGGTTCAGTCTTTGACCAAGAGGTGAAAGCTACGAGAGTGGGTTTGTCTACAACCTCAGGTAGTTTTATTTATTATTTATTTCTTTTTTTCAGATAAGTGTTGGGAGTGTTTTTTGAAACATCTTTTATTTAACTTGTCACAGTATTACTTCTGTTTTATGTTTAAGCCAGGAGGCATGTAGGATCTTAGCTTAAAATCCCTACACCTTGCATTGGAAGGTGAAATCTTAACTGCTGGATCACCAGGGATGTCCCCAGGTAATTTTATTTTAGATGCTGATTGTCCAGTAGTCTCTTCAGAGTAGAAAAGCAGTTCAAGCAAAGAACTGGCAACATGTGAGCACTCAGGTGAAAAAAGAAGTGCCAGGAAGAGCCTGGAGGTCACATCAGTCCTACCACCTTTCGTTGTAGGATCCTCTTGTGTCTTAATTTTTCATTAGCCTTTTGGTAGTGAGTCTTTTAATGAAGCTGTTTTGGAACTTTGAAGCCTTTTGTAAGCTTCTGCATACCAATTAAAGTCGGCATCCCATTCTAACTGCATAATTTGGGACAATTCTCAAGTGTCCTCGGTGTGCTGCTTAAATGAACAATCCTGTAATTGGAGTGATCCCCATAATGGCCGCTAAGAGTCAGACACGTCTGAGCGACTGACTGCACTTTCACTTTTCACTTTCCTGCATTGGAGAAGGAAATGGCAACCCACTCCAGTGTTCTTGCCTGGAGAATCCCAGGGACGGGGAGCCTGGTGGGCTGCTGTCTCTGGGGTCGCACAGAGTTGGACACGACTGAAGTGACTTAGCAGCAGCAGCAGCCACAGTGGCCACTGTGATTCTTGTAAAATCTTGCCATTAGTTCGATACTTGTAACTTCTGGGACTACAGTTGCTCAACCTAAAATGAGCAGGTGTATAGGAAGGTAGTACACTCAACTCTTTGGTTATAAAGGATCCCATTTCTTTTAGCTAGGTCTTTGGGTTTCTTGCATGCTCAGTCACTCAGTTGTGTCTGACTCTTTTCGACTCAATGGACTGTAGCCCACCAGCCTCTCTGTCTATGGGATTATCCCATCAGGAATATTGAGTGGGTTGCCATTTCCTGCTCCAGGGGATCTTTCTGCCCCAAGGATAGAACCCGTATCTCCTGCATTGGCAGTCGGACTCTTTACCACTGAGCCACCTGGAAAGCCTTAGAGCCAAACTTACCGGCTTCCAGGCATTTCCAATATTCTCATTAGCAATCAGCTTTTATTTACCTGAGGCCCCTCACGGGACCCAGTTCAGCTCAAACTGGACCCAGTCCAATCCCAGGCCCAGTTTGGTTTTCAAATCAGGCCCAGTCTGATCCCGGACCCCATCCAGTTCTTAAGTTGAACCCAGTCCAACTTTGGTTCTTTGCCATCATGAGTTGCCATGGACTTTGGACTGGGAGAAAGGACTGAGCCAGCAGAGCTGAAAGGATGGAGACAGGAGACAGATTCCACACACGGGGAGAGCTGCAGCTGCCACCAGTGGTTCCCAGCATGGCATCTGGGGAAGGATTCCAAACAAGCTGGGAACTGCTGACCAAGCTGTCAGCAGTTCCCAGCATGGGAGTCCAGGGACAGAGTTAGATGTGGAGTAATGAAACAAACAAACAAAACACTGATTACAGAGACTAGATTGGGGTTGCCAGAGGCAGAATTTAGGGGTGGGGAGCTGGGCGAAATCGGTGATAAGAGGTCAGAATGTCCAAATTTCCAGTGATAAAATGAAAAAGTCCTGGAGGTGTAATGTACAGCATGGTGACTCTAGTTACTAATACTGTATTGAATATTTGGGCATTACTAAGAGAGTGGACCTTAAGTGTTCTCATAACAAGAAAAAAGACAACTTTGTGGCAATGGATGTTAACTAGACTTGGAAGGGGAGTTATTTTGCAATGTATGCAAATATTGACTCATTGTGTTCTGTACCTGTTATATGTCAGTTATATCTCACCTAAAAATAAAAAACTCTCCAATTTAGTATTCAGTCATACACCCAAGATTCATTGAAAAATGTATCTACATGGCATTGTGATAAGTCCTGGGAATACAGTACATTACAGAGAAGACAGGGTCCCTGACCAAATTCCTCCTTCTTTTAACTCCACTCAACAAATGTTTATTGAGTACCTGACATGTGGTTAGGTACCATACACCAAAAAACCAAACCAACCAATCAAATAAAAAACCAATCCCCAAAACAAATCCAAGCCAAAACCAGACAGACAATAAAATAAAATAAAAAACATTGCCTTCCATTTGTTCCTTCTTTGCGTGCCTGCTAAGTCCCTTCAGTCATGTCCGACTCTGTGGCCCTATGGATTATAGCCTGCCAGACTCCTCTGTCCATAGGATTCTCCAGGCAAGAATACTGATGCCCTCCTCCAGGGGATATTCCTGACTGAGGGATCAAACCCTCATCTCCTGTGTCTCCCCCCAATTCCCCTCCCATCCAGATTGCCACATAACGTTGAGTAGAGTTCCTTGTGCTATATAGTAGGTCCTTGTTGGTTTTGTATTTTAAACACAGCAGTGTGTACAGGTCCATCCTGAACTCCTTAACTATCCCTTCCCTGCATCCTTCCTCCCACCCACAACCATAAGTCCTTCTCTAAAAGGAAGACTTTCTGGTGACGATATTTTGAGATCAATGATTCTTATTCAGGGCTGTCCTTCAGACTGTGCTTTTTGCTGTCTGCAAAATACATTGCTTTTTGAATACTGGGTTAATTTTCAGCTCACCTTTGTTGAGTCCAGGCACTGTGCTCAGAGCCTTCTCCATCTCACTTTCCTCTCTCAGCAGGCATGCTGTGGGGAGTTTTTCCTGCATCATGTGTTGAGGGTGCTGAGGCAGAGAGTGGATAACTGAGTGGCCAGGCTTCATGCAGCTGGAAATGACAGAGATTTGAACCCACGTCTCCTGGTTTGAAATTCAAACTTTCCTCCTTTACAGAATGCAGAATTGAGGGCAAAATTCCAGAATCTTAGCACTGTCTTTTCATTTGCTTCATCCATCGAATGAATTCTTCACTAATTCTCACAGGTACTAATTCTACACAGCTTGCACTTGTTTTGTGTGCTCAGTTGCTCAGTGTTGTCCAACTCTTTGTGACCCCGTGGACTGTAGCCCACCAGGCTCCTCTCTGTCCTCTGAATTTTTCAGGCAAGAAAACTGGAACAAGTTGCCATTTCCCACTCCAGGGAATCTTTCCAACCCAGGGATCGAATCTGTATCTCTTGCATCTTTTGCATCAGCAGGCAGATTCGTTATCACTGAGCCACTCTACATAACTGCTATCTTTTTAAAGACAAGTTAAAGCCTTTCTGTTGTTATTAGGCAATGTTTGTGTCTGATTGTGTACTTCATCTATGACCATGAAGTGGGAAAAAGGCAAATGGGAGTGACTTCCTTGCTTTGGCTTTGGGAGTCTCAGCTATTTGGACTTATTTTTATAAGTTTGGGCCTGAAAAGCCATTTCAGAATTGTAACTTTTGCCACCACGCAGGGAGAGCAGTGTTTTGTTTGCATTCTTTTGCTTCAACCTGAGAATTTTGAAGGACTTCACTGTGTGTGGTTTTCTTAAGGAGAATGATGGAATCTTTCTTAGCTTGTTTCAAACTGTTTTTGTTTTTTTTTTTGTTTTTGATGAAAGAAAATCATAGCTGAATTATCCAGAGTATGTCTGTGAGAAATAACTACTAAGCATTTTGGAAGGGAGTTCTCAGGTACACATAGCAAAGAACACAGACTCTGCTGCTAGACAGGGCCCTGCCCTGGCTCTGTGATCCCCGTGGAGCTGGTCAGGTTGAGATCATAGGTCTTATTCATATGATGGTGTTGCAGCCCATCTTCTTCCTTGGTGAATTCACATCTGGAAATTTCTCTTTGAAGAAGTTAATAACTGAGCCTTTTGTGATTTCCTCTTGCTGGGTTGAGGTGGGGGGGCAGGGGAATGGAGTGTGTTTCCATGGTCTGTGTATGTCAGCAGTCTTATGGTGTTATGTGGACTTCCCTGTAACTCAAATGGTAAAGAACCTGCCTGCGATGCAGGAGACCTGGATTTGATTCCTGTGTTGGGAAGTTCCTCTGGAGAAGGGAATGGCAATCCACTCTAGTATTCTTGCCTGGAGAATTCCATGGACAGAGAAGCCTGGTGGGTACAGTCATGGGGTCACAAAGAGTCAGACACGACTGAGTGACTAACACACACACACACATGCTGTTATGTGTGCATGTTAAAATCTTTTCCTTAGCAGGAACTTATTTGCCTAGCTCAGTTCCTTAGGGGCTGGGTTATTTCATTTATAATTAATTTTTTTTAATTGCACAAATGCAGTTTTGCCTTGCAGAAAAAAAGCATCTCGCTAACCTCTGGCTCTCCCCACCCATATACTCTTGCACTTCCTAAAAAACGTTTAAGAATCCCCCACTTCCCAGTGCAATGTCTGGAGATTTTTCCAACAGAAAACTAGGAAAACAAATTCCTGCTTTCTGTGGCAGTTTCAGTACCAGCAGAGGCATCAGCTGTTCGCAGCTTTCCCTCTGGGACCACAAAATCAAACAGTAATATTCCTGATATGGACAAAGCTGGGGCTTCAATTATTCAGCAAGAATCCCAGTTGTGCAGAGAAAGGAACAGCCAAAGTGGACTCCGCACAGGCCTGGGAGAGAGAAGCTCGGGATTGTCGTTTAGATCCCGCCCCTGATGTGGTGCACTCCTGGGCCTGTCTCAGAAGTTTTCTCTGTCTAGGACTTCCGGTTCGAGGTCCGCCATCCACAGCTCTTGGCTGTGTTGGGCTTCCCAGGTTGCTAAGTAGTAAAAGAATCCACTTGTCAATGCAGGAGACTCAGGTTCAATCTGGGTCGGTTCAATCCCCTGGAAGAGGAAGACAACCCACTCCAGTGTTCTTCCCTGGAAAATCTCATGGACAGAAGAGCCTGGTGGGCTACAGTTGGACACAACTGAGCAACTGAACTAGCACACACGCACTTGGCTGTGTTGCAGAGAATGGCAGGCTACAGTCCATAGAACTGCAAAGAGTTGGGCACAACTGAAGCTCTGGAGCATGCACACACACATGTGGGGCTTTTAGTGGTAACATGTGGGGTCTTTAGTTGTGGTCTGTGGGATCTAGGTACCTAACTAGGGATCGAATCCAGGCCCCCAGCATTGGGAGCGTGAAGTCTTAGCCACTGGACCACCAGGGACGTTCTTCACTCCAGTTTCTTTTTCCATGTCCACATGGCTGTCTTCCCTACTGCGTGTCTATGTCTCTTTTGTCCAAAGCTCCCTCTCCTTTCTCTTTTAAAGATATTGGCTACTGCATTAGAATCCACCCTAATCCAGCATGATTTTGTTTTAAATTGATTACATCTGCAAAGACATCACTTTGTCGACAAAGGCCCGTATAGTCAAAGCTATGGTTTTTCTAGCAGTCATATACAGATGTGAGAACTGGACAATAAAAAAGGCAGAGCACTGAAGAATTGATGCCTTCAAACTGTGGTCTGAAGAAGACTGGAGAAGACTCTTGACAAGTCCCTTGGACAACAAGGAGATCAAACCAGTCAATCCTAAAGGAAATCAACCCTGAAGATTCACTAGAAGGACTGATGCTGAAGCTAAAGCTCCAGTACTTTGGCTACCTGTTGCGAAGAGCCCACTCATTGGAGAAGACCCTGATACTGGGAAAGATTGAGGGCAGGAGGAGAAGGGGGTGACTGAGGAGGAGATGGTTGCATGGCTTCATTGAGTCAATGGACATGAGTTTGAGCAAACTCTGGGAGATGCTGAAGGACAGGAAAGCCTGGCATGCTGTAGTCTATGGGGTTGCAAAGAATCAGATACAACTGAGGACTGAACAACAACAGCAAAGACCCTACATCCACATAAGATCACATTCACAGGTACCTGAAATTAGAATTTAACTTTTTTTTTGTTAGGGACACAATTCAACCCACAACAGAGTGTATTTTTATGTGTGCTTGTATTGGGTTGGCCAAAAAGTTCTTTTGGGCATTTCCATAAAATGTTTATGGAAAAATCTGAATGAACTTTCTGGCCAACCCAATAGTATAGGGGACAAGAGTAGAAACAGTGTTTCTCTGAACAGACACTATTTTGTCGATTTGATTTTGGAATCATGTAAATATTCACATAATTATAGAACAAAAGTTAAATGAAAAGTTCTAGAAATTAAAAGCATAATGAAATAAATGAATCACCAGAACACTGAATATGTGGCTCAATTATATAGAAAGAAATTATTTCAGGTGACTTTAAAATACATATTGATTTTATTTCCCTAGTGGAATATGTCCTAAAGGAAATAGAATTGAAAAAAATTCTTGAGCTGTTTTCAGTGATCATGTCGTGGGTGGTAGGCTGGCATTTTTATTTTAAGACTGTTGAATGTGTATTGTGTAGATAAAGAGTAGTTCTGTTTATATTATTGAGAAATGAGATTTGGGGATAGGAAAAAGTACAAAAGATGTTTAACATGAGGCTAAGTTATAAACAAATTATAAACCTTGTAAGTCCTAAAGTTAAATCAGAAATATAAATTCAAATTCATGATATATCTTACTTAAAACAACCACAAAATGCTACTAACATATTTCTAGCTCTGTTCACTTAAAAGACTTGGAAATAAAGGCCACCCCAGTAGTAAGCAGCAAACTTAATGCCAAGTTCCTGATCTGCCAGCATCATTTCCTTCTTAAAGAAACAAGGGTTCCTCAGAAAAAATGGCAACTCTGTGGCAGGAATTGTTCATGATGAACCTGTAACATCTCATCACAGTACAGAACACAGATACCCAAAATTACCAGGGGTATTTCCAAAGGACTCAAGGGTCAACTTGAAGAAGCCTCCAGTGCAAACATTGGGACCATTTAGTTATCAATAACAGTAATAACTGTTATGAACAGAAACATTTCAACTATGATTTAATAATGAATCAAAAGCAAAAACACCCTCAATGATCACCGTGGAGAATGCTAGGGAACCAACTCATTATTTTGAAAATCAAGCATTTATCCTGTCGCTCTTACGCAAATCAGACCTCAGAGTAAGAAAATAATTGATGAGGGGAAGAAGTTTACTGAAATATGCAAGCCAACAAAAGAAAAAGGAAAGAAGCATAGAAACACTAGAAAGTTGTCATTTTGGAATGAAGGAAATAATGGAACTTGGTAATGAGCACAAATGACTAACAGGAAAGAAAAACTTCAGGACACTAGTGTCCGCTGATATAAGAATGCGCTTCACCTGCCGAGTTGTTTGGCCACTCATCTGTGTCCTGCTCTTGCAACCCCATGAACTGTGGCCCACCAAGTTCTTTTGTCCATGGAATTTCCATGCAAGAATACTGGAGTGGGTTACCATGCCCTCCTCCAGGGGATATTCCCAACTCAGGGATGGAACTTGCATTTCCTGCATTGGCAGGTGGATTCTTTGCCACTGAGCCACCGGGGAAGCCCATGCTATGGAGAGTTACTGCCAAAAATGGGACCAAAATCCGAGGAAGCATTAAGCCCTTTCAACTTAGAGGGAAAACATGGGACAGAGACATATGGTAAACAATATCACAGGGATGTAAGAGTGAAACTCGAGCAGTGGGAATCTCCATTGGACAAGTTGCCCCGGCTTCTTCAACATGTAAGTTTCAAGAAACCGCTCCCCCTCTGCCCCCAACTCCACCAGCCAAAGGAAGAGAAATAGAGGTGGGACCTCTGGATTAAAAAGTCTTCAGATACGTTTCAAGTGATTGCAATGTATGCATTGTATTTGGAATCTTTCTCAAATAAACTAAAAATGTTTATAAATGAGGGATTTGGGGCAACTTGAGCACTGTTGGATATCTAATCATATTTTTAGATGTGATAATGATACTGTGGTTATGTTTTCTAAAAAGAATGCATACTGAAAAATTGAAAGAGTGGAATGACTTGAAGTTTGAGATTAACTTTGAAAGAGTCTGGGTAGAGTTTAGATGAAACTATGAAATTGGCCTTGAGTTGATAATTGTTGAATCAAGGTGGTGGGTACATACTAAGCTTATTATGATATATTTTTAAAATAAATATTTGACATTTTTTATAATAAAAAGATTTTTTTGAGTGATATTTAGGGGAAGTTGAACAGATTACTGCAGCAAGAGTGGCCAAATCAATTCTATATTAAATACATTTTAGCAGCAATTGCTGCTGAAATCACTGGCAGTTTAGCTGGTAATAAACATAGTGATGATAATAAAAACACAAATAAACATTTATTGGTTGCTTACCATGTTCTTGTTGCTTTATATATATTACCTTACTTAATCCTCATAAAATAATTGAGATGGTAACTGAAATATCTATTTTAAAAATTTACTTATTTTTAAAGCCAATTTTTTTTTTTTTTTTTTTTTGCCATGCCATGCAGCTTGTGGGATCTTAGTTCCCTGACCAGGGATTGAACCTGGACCACATCAGTGAAAGCCCCAAGCCCTAACCACTGGGCAACTAGTGAATTCCCATGAAATCCCTGTCTTCTCGTCGGGGTCACTGAGACTCAGGGAAGTGGCTCACCTTGCCTGGAAGATTAAAACTCTGGCTTTCTGGTATCCATCTGCTATATTACCTTCCAGGCTTTCCCTTATGCAACACTTTGCACTGTGGGCTATGATTTTTCCTCTGGCTTCCCCCGAAACTTTTATATTATTCTCTTTTCTCTCTTCTTTTTTCAAATCCTCATCTATTTCTGAAGATCCAGGTTTTACCTCCCACCACTCTGACTTGTCAAGGTTTCTTGCTCTTTGGGATCCTTATTTTACTTTCCATTAAGGTGGAAATTGTGTGTTGACCTATGACGTCTTTCTTTTTTGAAAAAATATTTGTTTGTTTTTGGCTACGTTGGGTCTTAGTTGTGGCACTCAGCTTCTCTCTAGTTGTGGCTCTTGGGCTTCAGAGTTGTGTGCTCTGTACTTGTGGTGTGTGGGCTTAGTTGCTCCATGGCATGTGGGATCTTAGTTCCCTGACCACGGATTGAACCTGCCTCCCCTGCTTGGAAGGCAGATTCTTAACCACTGGAGCACTAGGGAAGTCCCTGTCTTCCATAGTATTGTCTTGAGTTGCTATTAAAATCCTTGTTTAATTTTACTTGTTCAAGTCTAATGTCCCCAACTAGATTTGTAAACATCCTGAGGGTGTAACAGTGTCTTATGCTTTGTAGCCCTCAAAAAGGATGACGTGATGCCTTGCATGATAAATTTGTGCTGGTTAATGGAGATTGTTTGGAGACTTGATAGCTAATGACAATCAGGATAGCTTCCTTTATGTCAGTTCTAGAGAGGGTATTTATATGTACAGAAAGAATTGGCAAGTTTTAAATATTAAATTGTCCTCACAAAAGTCCATGTTCAGGGGAAATACTTGTCTTCACTCCTCTTGTTGCCTGTGACATGACATCCTACACTCTTCACCTCTCTCTGAATCCTGTAGTCACTCTTAGTGGAGGGAAGAGGAGTGAGCCATCTACTAGGTGAGTCTGAGAAGGAGTAGAGCTTGCTAATTTTTCAACCTGAGTCCCAGTTTTCTGACACAGAGAATATGTGTACTTGCCTGTAACTTACAGTAACTTACACAGGACTGGTCCACCCAGTGTCTGGGGCCGGGGGAAGGAGGACTTGGTTATAGAACTCCGTATTTCCTTTGACACAGTGAATAATTTTAATTCTGTTATGCATGCGTGCATGCTAAGTTGCATCCGATTCTGTGCGACCCCATGGACTGTAGCCTGCCAGGCTTCTCTATCCATGGGATATTTCCTCTGGCTTCCCCCGAAACTTTTATATTATTCTCTTTTCTCTCTTCTTTTTTCAAATCCTCATCTATTTCTGAAGATCCAGGTTTTACCTCCCACCACTCTGACTTGTCAAGGTTTCTTGCTCTTTGGGATCCTTATTTTACTTTCCATTAAGGTGGAAATTGTGTGTTGACCTATGACGTCTTTCTTTTTTGAAAAAATACTTGTTTATTTTTGGCTACGTTGGGTCTTAGTTGTGGCACTCAGCTTCTCTCTAGTTGTGGCTCTTGGGCTTCAGAGTTGTGTGCTCTGTACTTGTGGTGTGTGGGCTTAGTTGCTCCATGGCATGTGGGATCTTAGTTCCCTGACCACGGATTGAACCTGCCTCCCCTGCTTGGAAGGCAGATTCTTAACCACTGGAGCACTAGGGAAGTCCCTGTCTTCCATAGTATTGTCTTGAGTTGCTATTAAAATCCTTGTTTAATTTTACTTGTTCAAGTCTAATGTCCCCAACTAGATTTGTAAACATCCTGAGGGTGTAACAGTGTCTTATGCTTTGTAGCCCTCAAAAAGGATGACGTGATGCCTTGCATGATAAATTTGTGCTGGTTAATGGAGATTGTTTGGAGACTTGATAGCTAATGACAATCAGGATAGCTTCCTTTATGTCAGTTCTAGAGAGGGTATTTATATGTACAGAAAGAATTGGCAAGTTTTAAATATTAAATTGTCCTCACAAAAGTCCATGTTCAGGGGAAATACTTGTCTTCACTCCTCTTGTTGCCTGTGACATGACATCCTACACTCTTCACCTCTCTCTGAATCCTGTAGTCACTCTTAGTGGAGGGAAGAGGAGTGAGCCATCTACTAGGTGAGTCTGAGAAGGAGTAGAGCTTGCTAATTTTTCAACCTGAGTCCCAGTTTTCTGACACAGAGAATGTGTGTACTTGCCTGTAACTTACAGTAACTTACACAGGACTGGTCCACCCAGTGTCTGGGGCCGGGGGAAGGAGGACTTGGTTATAGAACTCCGTATTTCCTTTGACACAGTGAATAATTTTAATTCTGTTATGCATGCGTGCATGCTAAGTTGCATCCGATTCTGTGCGACCCCATGGACTGTAGCCTGCCAGGCTTCTCTATCCATGGGATATTCCAGGCAAGAATATTGGAATTTGGGTTGCTATTTCCTCCTCCAGGGGATCTTCCCAACCCAAGGATGGAACCCTGAGCCACTTATGTTTCCTGGATTGGCCGGCAGGTTCTTTACCACTAGTGCCACCTGGGAGGCCCGTTGTGCATCATTTACAAGCTCATTTATCCCTCCTGTCTTGAGACAAATTCTCCAACAGCTTTATCAGGAACAAAAGTGTGAAAGTGTTAGTCCCTCAGTTGTGTCCGATTCTTTGTGACTCCACAGACTGTAGCCTCTGTCCATGGGATTTCACAGGCAAAAATACTGGAGTGGGTTGCCATTTCCTTCTGCAAGGGATCTTCCTGACCCAGGGATTGAATCCAAGTCTCTCGTGTTGCAGGTGGATTCCTTACCACCTGAGCCACTGGGGTAAGCCATCAGGAACAAAGGCGATCATTTATTGTCATCTTCCTGGCTCTGGGTGTCAATTCTGAACTTGACTGTGGCAAAGGCTTACTTAGAAGCCTTTCAAACCTCAACAATGTAAAGAGTGGGTATTAGTCTCATCAGTAGCAGGAATTAACTTGATGAAATGCCAGGGATTCTGAAAGGCTCGGTCCTGTAAGTCTATTTTGTGGAAAACAGAAACCGAAGATGGAGTGATGGAGTGGGAACCCTCCACGGCCCCTGTCCGCTCAGATGATCTGGTACTATGCTAGAGGAGGATGATGACTGATGGGAAAGGAGAGGCAGGAGCTCCAAGGGGTTGTTTTCACCTCAAGGGGGAGGAGCAAAGAGGAAATGGAGAAGTCAAGTAGGATAAAAACCATGTAAAAGAAGTTATGGGATAAAGACTGAGATTGATGAGTGAATAAAAGAGGAGGGATTTCATGTACAGAGTGTATTTTAACAAGGTCAAGCGACCTCTACATTCTTTTTACTTTGAGATTTTAAGAATTTTGAATACTTAACTGTAATATATTCCCTTTATAATTCCATAATCAAGTGAGCAATCACAGTTTAGGAAATTAACTAGGACATCCTCACACTTATGAATTTTTCCTATCACACACTGCCCATGTACATGAACACAGTGGTCATTGTATTATCATGAATGCTAACATTTCTCTTCAGGAAACTGATTAGACTCAAAACCTATCTTCAAATTTTTACTTAAAAAGAAATTTATAAAAAGACATATCTGAACCTTGAATGGGAGAAACAACTGAAGATGGGGCACGATCGCTCCTCTGTGGGTCGTGATGAACCTGTTTGGGTTTTATGAAGTAGTGTCATGTGGAGGGGGAAAACAAGCCTTAATTAGCTCATTAGCTCTGATTTTACTTTTATAGTGTAAACAGTCTTTTGCAGAAGTTATAATTACTTATAGATGCTAATGCTGACTGTACTTTAAAATCTAAAAATTGCTGTCACTGAAGTTGTGTCTTGAAAATATGTTTATCTATCTTAGTGCAAATGCTCTCTAGAATCCTGGAAAGCATTAAAAAAATTTTTTTTGAGGCACTTAAGCTCAACAGCTAATGGAAGATCATGTATTTAAATAATTTACACTTCCATCTGGTTTGAAGAACACCAGGTGGAAATTGCTGATCAGGATGAGTCTGCTACGTGGAAGGCAATGTTTGCTCAAAATAAATGAAAGACAAACATTTCCACGCATCCCATCTTTCTGTCTGTGTGGGTAGACTCCTGTCTCCTGTTCTCCGGTCCCAGATCCTGTCTCTTACATCCACTGTGAACTGATGGGGTTCCAGAAGGAACACGACGCACTGAGTGACTTCCTCTGTTTTATTTTCTTCCTCACAATCTTTTGATCATAAGCAATCATTGTCTGCCTCTCTCATCCTTTCGCCCTGCCAACCTGAAATCAAAAGGGGCTGTCCCCTTGCTGTGGGAGAGAGGGAGCTGAGCTTCCTGGATGTGCTTCTCCTTGTTGCCGGGCCAACTGGCAACTTGTATGTTTCCCACTGAGCTTCACAGTGTGTTGTCAAAAGCATGGTTTTGTGAGTTGACTTTTGATCGGCACTTACTGTATCTTACCTGTCAACTCCGCAGCGGACTTCCTCATTTACGGCATGTGGCCTGCGAGCACAGACCAAACCCTTCCAGCCAAGAAGAGCCCCACAGAGCACATGGCTCTGCTCCCCGGCTCTCTCCCGCTCATCCTGTTTTGTCAGATGCCTTCTCCTGTGTGAGGACGTTTTCGGCGTGTACGAGTGTCTGCGCGTCTGTGTGTGTCATTTTAGGGTAGATAAAAGAATGGGAACCATTCCTGCTGTGAAGCCAACACAGTCAAAAAATGGAACTTTTTGTTTCAGCATCGTAAGGAAGAGTTCCTGGTTACAAAGGGAAATTGTTTCCAGGGCAGTGAACCAACTCACCTACCAGTGTCTCTTCTTCCATAGGGGAGCAGGAAATGGTTATCATAAACAGAGTCAGAGCTGAGAAAAGCAGCCTTTCTGGTCCGTGTGCTTCAAAACCTCATGGCCTCCATGCACTACCAGTGTGACATAAAATTTGCCTACCCAGCCTCTGAGACTTCCCAGGGAAATAAGATCACAGCGTCTGCAGCACCTTCAAACTCATCTTCTTCTCCAAAACCAAACAAAATACAAATTCCAAATGTGTTGAGTTTTATTCTAGGTTTAGAAATAACACTTTCCCGAGCCATTTCTAAATTTGACAGTCTTCCCTTCTCTCATTGCTGGAAACAGCCTGAGCTGGACTTGGCTGGGTGTGGGGAGACCTTGGGTAGTGCCTGAGATGACCGCTTCTCTAGCTATCACAGCTATCAGGGAATCTCTGAGAGAGGAGCCCTTTGTTTCCTGTAAAAAAATATGGGTGATGGGAAGGAAAATTGTTGGATGGAATTGCTTGGGGGCATTTTTCGATATTGTTAGGCCACTCAGCTTCAAACGGGCAATAGTCATTCCTTTCATCACTTTCCCTGCTCAGCTCTTTTAAAAAATAAAGTAAAAAAAAAAAATTGGCTATGCTTAGTCTTCTTTGTTGCAAGCAGATTTTCTCTAGTTGTGTTGAGCAGGGGCTGTGCTTCATTGCAACGCACAGGCTTCACACTGAGATGGCTTCTTTGGTTGCAGAGCAGCGCTCTAGGCGCTCGGGGGTCCGTAGTTGCAGCACATGGGCTTAGTTGCTCCATGGCATGTGGGATCTTCCTGGACCAGGGATCGAACTCTTATTCGCTGCCTTGGCAGGTGGGTTCTTATTCACTGAATCACCAGGGAAGACCTCCCTGCTCATCTCTTGACTACACATTTGGGAGTGGACTGGAAAGGGGGCTTGTTAGAAGCCGTGGGCACTGAGACACCACTATGGCCTCCTCTCCCTCTTCGTGTATAGCCTGGGAGTGGCAAGGGGCTGAGGCTGGTATATATGGAGTTGGGGGCTCCCAACAGTCCCTGTGTTCCCAGCCCCCTTCAGGTGGTACCACCCCAGGTGTCACACTGCCTTATGAAGTATGGAAAGCTTATGTCAGAATCAGCTTGGTGAGTTTGCGGGGATACTGCCTAATAACTTAATTGTCATATTGAGCACATGGGGCTTATGATAGGGGCTCTGAAAATGCCTTTGTTCATCTCCCACAATGCTTTTTTCCCCTTCTGCCCTTAGGACTGTGCATGTGTGCCAAGTTGCCAAGTCATGTTCAACTCATGACTCCATGGACTGTAGCCTGCCAGGTTCCTCTGTCTGTGGGATTCTCTAGGCAAGAATACTGGAGTGAGTTGCCATGCCCTCCTCCAGGGGATCTTCCCGACCCAGGGATTGAACCTGTCTCTTATGTCACCTGCATTGGCAGGCAGGTTATTTACCACTAGTGCCACCTGGAAAGCTTGCCCTTAGGACTAGCCTCTTGATTTGCTGGTTACTTCCAGGAAACTAAAGAGCCTCTGATTATCTTTAGAAAAAAATTCATGCCAGTTTAGTCATTAATATGTCAAGCTAGGCTAATAAATCACTGGTTTTCTTTTAATGGTTAGCTTTTCCTTCAGCTTGAGCCTTACAGGCCTGGGTGGTACTGGTCTTGCCTTGTATGCCCCATACAGAGCTGTGCTTCTCTGGCACCAGAGTTGGATATGGCATGGAGGAGGAGAGAGGTGGGGAGGTCTTGTTGTTGGCATGCATGTTTCCTGGACTTGGGAGATTTGTGAAATGACTTTTCTCTTGTAGGCTGCATGCATGCACGCATACACACACACACACACACACACACACACACACACACACACCCGAAGTTTTCTCACTACTCGAGTGTCTCTACTGGCTAGTATCATGTATGGTTCTCAGCCTGGGAATGCAGCAGTTCACACCTTGTTGGGGTCACCTCCCCTATCTGGGTGACTCCTGAGTTACTAGCCTTCTTATATGAAGACACTCAGGAGCCCTTTGTCCTAGGAGCACATGGCGGCCCTTTGTTGTTTAGTTGCTCAGACATCTCCGACTCTTTTGCAACCCCATGGACTGTAGCCCACCAGACTCCTCTGTCCATGGGATTTTCCCAAGAATACTGAAATGGGTTTACTAATTCCTTCTCTAGGGGATCTTCCCAACTCAGGGATTGAACCCACATCTCTTGAGTACGGCAGCCCAGAGAGCTGTCTTTACTTCGATGTCACAATATCTGGCCGTCATTTTCCTCTCTGAAAATCCCAGAGTCAGACACCAGTCCAAGATGTACCCCCAGCTCTAGAGGATGCATGGCAGACTCTCAGAGGGGTCTCATTGAAACCCTTTCCTTAGATTTGAGGTCAGTGGCATGCATTGACTGTATCTCAAGTCCCTTAATCTGGGCGAGGGCTGCCACTCACAGCATACAGAAGTTCTCCAAAAAGTCCTTTTATAATCTTTCTCTCTCTCTTTTTTTTTTCAGTACTCCTAATCTTTTCTGGGCTGAGGATGGGTAGTCAGCAAAGCATTAAATCCCAGTCTTTAAGCAAGTCCTATGCACGTTCTAACTGGTGGTCTTGCATCTCACTTTGAAATGTGATATTTATTGTCTTGCAGCCTCTGCTTAAATTAAAGTCAAAGTGATTTATTTAACATCTGGTTACATTAAATCAAAGTTTTAGTTTAAAAACCGAAGCATTATGTTCATATGGACATGTGAATATCTATGCATCCTAAGTTGAACAACAGAAAATTTAAAGTTTGTCTTCAGCGTCCTCTTTAAGTAATTAAATGTGCATTTGAATGAAGAGCTCAAAGGGGAAACAAAATCACCCCCTAAGTGGAGAAGTTCTATTGCTTGTTTCTAACTAGACAATATTGTAAGCTTCAAGATGTAGGCAGAAGAGTTATTTAATATTTTGGACCCTTTTCCTCAATAGCACAATGTTTTTTAGCAGCCAAGTGGAATAGTTTTCAAAATGGAAGAGTTGAGATTAACAACAAAAGCAATAATTAAACCAACAGTACTTAATAGACCATTCATACTGTCATAGTTCTTAAGTGCTGTGTGGAAATTGGCCATCAGACCCTCACAACAATCAAATGTGAGGTGACGTTATGAACTGTATAAAGGGCTGAGTATTATTCCATTGTAGATCTGTATCACACTTTCTTTATCCATTCATCTGTTGATGGACATTTAGGTTATTTCCATGTCTCAGCTATTGTGATAATACTGCAGTGAATGCGTGTGTGGGGGTGCATATAGCTCTTTGAATTAATGTTTTCATTTTCTTCAGGTAAATACCCAGAAGTGGAATTTTTAACTTTTGGAGGAAACTCCATACTGTCTTCCATAGTGGTTGTACCAATTTGGCAAGGTGTTTTTTTTTTTTTTTTTTTTAATCATTTTACTGAGGTATGTTTGACATGTTAAAAGCTGTGCATGTTAAATGTATACAACTTGATGAGTTTGGGGATAAGCATTCCACCTGTGAAAGCTTCCCTTGAAGCTCAGCTGGTGAAGAATCTGCCTGCAGTGCAGGAGACCTGGGTTTGGTTCTTGGGTTGGGAAGATCCCCTGGAGAAGGAAATGGTAACTCATTCCAGTATTCTTGCCTGGAGAATTGGATGAACAGAGGAGCCTAACAGGCTACAGTCCATGGTGTTGCAAGAGCTGGACATGACTTAGTGACTAAACCACCACCACCATACACCTGTGGAACTATTGCCCTCCATCAATGCATAGATATTGATATATCATCTCCCCAAGTTTCCTCCAGCTCCCTTGATTATCATTATCATTTTGGGGGGTAGTGAGAAGGCTTGACATTCCATCTACTCTCTTAGCAAATTTTCATTATAAAGTGTGTTAGCTGTATGCTCCATGCTGGATAACAGATCTCCAGAAATTATTTATCTTGCATAACTGGAACATTGACCATCACCTTCCCATTTTTTCTCTCCCTCCTGTCAAGGAAGAAAGTTAGTGTTTTTTTTTTTGGCAATGCCTCAGGGCAAGTGGAATCTTAGCTCCCCAACCAGGGATCAAACATGTACCTGCTGCAACGGAAGGGTGGAGTTTCAGCTACTGGTTTGCCAGGGAAGCCTAAAAGAAGAGCAGGCTTTATAAGAATGGGGTTCTTCTATAAACTTTCTTTGCCACTTTCATCAACTTTTGAGAGACTTCTATTTGGTACATTTTTTTCAATGAATAGTGTTAGCCATATGTCATTGCTACTCCCTCACTGATCTGCTTGTTATTTTCTTGGAACCCAAGGACTTCTTTACTCAGGTTGTTATTTACAGATCCAGAATGGGCAATTCTGTAACCATATTTGGTTGGCTTCCTAAATAAAGGGAAAGGTCAGGTCTGAAACTGACCACTTGGAAAACTCAAGTGGACCAATACTTTAGTTCAGTTCAGTTCATTTCAGTTCAGTCCAGTCGCTCAGTTGTGTCTGACTCTTTGTGACCCCATGAATCACAGCACGCCAAGCCCCCCTGTCCATCACCAACTCCCAGAGTTCACTCAAACTCACGTCCATCGAGTTGGTGATGCCATCCAGCCATCTCATCCTCTGTCGTCCCCTTCTCCTCCTGCCCCCAATCCCGCCCAGCATCAGAGTCTTTTCCAATGAGTCAACTCTTCACATGAGATGGCCAAAATATTGGAGTTTCAGCTTTAACATCAGTCCTTCCAAAGAACACCCAGGACTGATCTGCTTAGGATGGACTGGTTGGATCTCCTGGCAGTCCAAGGGACTCTCAGGAGTCTTCAACACCACAGTTCAAAAGCATCAATTCTTTGGCGCTCAGCTTTCTTCACAATCCAACTCTCACATCCATATTTAGGATGAACTGGTTGGATCTCCTTGCAGTCCAAGGGACTCTCAAGAGTCTTCTCCAACACCACCATTCAAAAGCATCAGTTCTTCTGTGCTCAGCTTTATTCATAGTCCAACTTTCACATCCATACATGACCACTGGAAAAACCATAGCCTTGACTAGATGGATCTTTGTTGACAAAGTAATGTCTCTGCTTTTGAATATGCTTTCTAGGTTGGTCATAACTTTTCTTCCAAGGAGTAAGCATATTTCATGGCTGCAATCACCATCTGCAATGATCTTGGAGCCCCCAAAATAAAGTCTGGCACTGTTTCCACTGTTTCCCCATCTATTTCCCATGAAGTGATGGGAACAGATACCATGATCTTCGTTTTCTGAATGTTGAGCTTTAAGCCAACTTTTTCACTTTCCTCTTTCACTTTCACCAAGAGGCTTTTTAGTTCATCTTCACTTTCTGCATATCTGAGGTTATTGATATTTCTCTTGGCAATCTTGATTCCAGCTTGTGCTTATTCTAGCCTAGCATTTCTCATGATATACTCTGCATATAAGTTAAATAAGCGGAGTGACAGTATACAGCCTTGACATACTCCTCTTCCTATTTGGAACCACTCTGTTCCGTGTCCAGTTCTAACTGTTCCTTCCTGACCTGCATAATGGTTTCTCAAGATGCAGGTCAGGTGGTCTGGTATTCCCATCTCTTTCAGAATTTTCCACAGTTTATTGTGATCCACACAGTCAAAGGCTTTGCTATAATAATCTATAAAGGAAAGAAATCTTTAAAATATACATATATGCACAATATATATATATACACATATATATGTATATATATACATAAATCATTGAGCTGTACACTTGAAGCTAATAAAACATTGTAAATCAGCTATCTTCAGTAAGCAAAAAACATACAAAAAGATATCCTGGTATGTAACAGCCTTTCTACATGGGGGGACCTGTATGGTTGGAAAAGAAAGGAAAAGAGACTCACATCTTACCCTGTGAATTATTGGTATCTAGTGCTATGTCCATGTTCCTGCACTGCAGCACCTTCAGCTTTCCTAGATATACAATAATGCAAATACATGGTCATTCATCTGGTGAGGTGGAAGCAACATCAGAATCAGGAGACCTCAGTTCCTGGTCTCTGCCACTAACCAGCTGTGTGAAGCTACCTAGTCACTTCACCCATCTGGGTGCCACTCATCTGAGTTGTAATCATCTTTAAGCCTGACCAGCAGTGAACTGTAAGCTCCTGGAAGTTGGCAATCACACCCTGTGCATCGCAATCTTCAGGGCAGGCAGAAGAGGAGAGGGGCACTTTCAGCAGGATGTTCAGTGCCCTGTGGGTGCTCAGTGACTATATGTGTGCTGCATGTCTGGGCACCAGGCACTTTACATATTAATGACTTTACTCTTGACAATTACACAACAGAGTATCCATTCTCTGTGTTTCACAGGTGAGGAAACTGAGACTTAGTTTGGTTAAACAGCTTTTTCAAAGGATGTACCAATATGTGATGAAGTATATAGTTTTTAAAACTTTTTTTTTTCATTCTGAAACACTTGAAGTTCACAGGAAAAACAGAGGGAATGACATAATGAAAGCTTGCATATCCTGCACCTGGATGTAAACAGCTGTCTGTGCTCTGTCATATTTGCTCTGTCTCATATTAAAATGCAAAAGAACTTGAAAGTAACGTAAAATAAATCCCCTTATACGAACCTTCAAGTTGAGAACTTTCAATGATAAAACACACATGTCAGCCCCTGTATAACAGCTGTTGTACTATATTACTGTAGTGTTCAAGGTACTGAACTGTAAGATGAAACATGCTTTCTTTATTTTTATAGTTACTTGTCTTTTATTTGTGTGAAAAGTATTACAGACTTATTACAGTACTATAGAGCCGACTGTGTTATTTCGGTACCTGAGCTAATTGTGAAATTAAAAGATGCTTGCTCCTTGGAAGAAAAGCTATGACAAACCTAGACAGCATATTAAAAAGCAGAGACACCAATTTGCTGACTCTATCTAGTTAAAGCTATGGTTTTTCCAGTAGTCATGTATAGATTGAGAGTTGGACCACAAAGAAAGCTGAGCACCAAAGAATTGATGCTTTCCAACTATGGTGCTGGATAAGACTCTTGAGAGTTTCTCTGACAGCAAGGAGATCAAACCAGTCAATCCTAAAGGAAATCAGCTCTGAATATTCATTGAAAGGACTGATGCTGAAGCTGAAGCTCCAATAGTTTGGCCACCTGAGGTGAAGAGCCAACTCACTGGAAAAGACCCTGTTGCTGAGAAACATTGAGGGCATGAGGAGAAGGAGGTGATAGGATGAAATGGTTGCATGGTACCGCCAATTCAATGGACATGAGTTTGAGCAAACTGTGAGAGACAGTGAAGGACAGGGAAACCTGGTGTGCTGAAGTCCAGGGGGTCACAAAGAGTTGGACATGACTGAGGGACTGAACAATAACAGGCTAATTTTGTTTGACTTATGAACAAATTTGACTTATGAGTGTGCTCCAGGACAGAACTCATTTATATGGAGAGGACTTACTATAGTAGTTTCTTATTCATTCCTACACTATACTAACTACTATAGATTAAATATTTGTCATTTTCCTCCACGAAAAAATTCATATGCTGAAACCTGATGCCCAGTGTGATGCTGTCAGGAGATGGGGCCTTTGGGAGGTGAGCAGGTCATGAGGATGGAGCCTCCATGAATGGGGCTAGTTCCCCTATTAAAGAGGCCCAAGAGCTCCCTTTCTCCTCCTGCCACATGAGGACGCAGCAAGAAGTTGGCCCTCTGCAACCCTGAGAAGCACTGCCACCAGAATTCACCTTCACTGCCCCCTGATCTCAGACTTTCAGGATCTAGAATGCTGAAAACTAAATTTCTGTCCTTTGCAAGCCACCCAGTCTGTGGCTTGCAGACTAAGTTCCTATTTGAGGTTATGCCAGTAACATATCACCACTCAAATACTTTCAAAAGATCAAATGTATCAATATTCTGTGCTCCAAATTTGTTAAAAGAACAATAAAGGACCCTAGTATTCCATTTAGCCATTAGTCACCAATCAAATAGTGATGAAGATTTTGAAGCTCTCTCTCACCCTCATATGACTTGCCTGTTTTTTATCTTCTAATAAGTGAGATTTTATTTTTCACAGTGGGTGCAGAGCTATTGGTGTTGGGAGGCCCAAGGTTCAAATCCCGGTCAGTCACTTCATCAGTTTTGGGCATTTATCTATTAAATGATAACAATTTTAAAAATCAGCTTCATAAAAAAATGCTTTGAGAATAAGTTACTTGATGACAGTGTTTAACCCTGCCCAGCATTCAATCAAGGAGCTCACTGGTCCAATGGCAAATAAACTTGCAATGCAAATAAACTTACAGGCGATGGTAAGATTGCAGTGTAAGTTTCCACAACACCCATTAGGGCTTCAGAGGCTTAGGAGAAGTCTCTGAGGTGTAACACATCTTTGCACCTCCAGATTTTGTTGGAGGAACAACCATTATATGACCTTGCCCTCCCAATCAGCACCCTAAGTGTGGAACAGTCCTTAGGTGGAAGCCAGATGGAAAGTTTCATTTGGTCCATGTTCTTCTTCCAGGCTGGAAAAAACACTTCTGCTGTTCCAGGCACACAGTGAACTTCATAATATTGACCAAGAATGTGGTGATGTAGCACCTGACATCAACCCCATCAGTGTATCTGACCACCTTGGGGAGGAAGTGGGTCTTTGTCTGCAGAATGAGTGGGGTACCTTCAGCCCATCAGTTGGTGGGAGCTGTTAGGAGGGACCCGTCACTTCTTCCTGCCAACTGGCACCTTATGTGTTAAGTCTTCCTTGGCATCTCCAAGCCTGGAGAGGATGCAATGGCTCAGGTCTGTGGGTGTCTACTTTTTGTACTTGGCATCGTCGGGATCTTTGTCCTTCACTTGGTGGGAGGCCTCCTTTGGGGTTGATAGGTGAATCTTCCAGCCTCTCCTCATCATGCTAGATGCTAACACAAGTCCTGTAGAATCTCAGCATATGTGTGGTTACTTATACAAATGCAGCTTCAAATGCCATTCACAACCAGGCTGGTTGTCCATCCAACTGATCAGCACCTTGGACAGTGATTCGATGGGGGGCATGAATATGCTGTCTTCTAAAATCTCATAGTATGACAAATCTCAGCACACCAAGTATGAGTGCAGGGTGTGAAAATGTACATTTTCCTACAGCGTATCCTTGGTGTCAGCCAATCAGCGACTTCTTTTGGGTACCTCAGCAAAAAAAAAAAAAAAAAAACCTCCCAAGCCAAAAACTGTAATCTGCTCAAATGCTGGGGGATAAACAGATATGTTTGATTAGTTGAAAGTGAGTATACTTGTCTTGCGATAAGGATTTTCAAAAGTGATTTTGATTCTAAGTGATTTTCAATGATGCTTTGATTTCTAGTCTGATCCTTATGTAAGTTAAGATTCCAGGTTTGATTTTTAAGTCACAGTGAAACCTACTTCTATTAGAAAAGAAAAAAAGCAAACAGTGCTATGCTTTGCAAAATTATTGACTATAATGTCCTGATAGTAGCATCAGCCGTGAAACTTGCAAATTGCTTCTTTGCAAATAGCAGGTATTAGGGCTCATTAAAGAAATCACTTGGCATCCAGACAGGCATTTCTGCCCTGGGAAGTTTCCATAACTTCTTATCAAGGTTTCCTTGGCTTTCTGGCAAGTGTGTCTGACTTTTGCTTCCCAATGCAGTGAAATGCAAATCATGGTCCACAGATACTCTGTCTTCTGTGAATGTTCACTTCATGGGTTTCCCACGAAGTGACTGAAGCTTCTCAGTGTTGTCAAGGAAAACAAAATACACAGATGCTGGCAAGAAGGTCATCATAAATTTACCTCCCCCCAAATATGCTGTAATTTACCCAGCTGGCAACATAGACCTTTGATAAATAGGCATTAATCATGGTAGAAGCATCGTTAAAACTCAGATCTGTATTGCTGCATAGCTGCCCCCCCCCCGCTCTTTATGCATCTTGTTTCCCTGTGTAAACATTTTCCTGCATATCTGGTGCCTGCAGACTGCACATTAGTTATAGCTTCTACAGAATTCACACAGAAGTTTGAGTGGCAATTACAGGGCAATAAATCATGTAAACTAACTAAATGTTCAGAAAGAAGGGACCCAGCATATTGATAACCGAGCAGAAACATTTTGCAAAGTACATAAAGCCAAAGAAAGAACTTTAAGAACAAAGCAGAGCAAAGCAAATTCATTAAAGATGCCAAAAATCAGAAGCCTGACTATAGAGGTTTGTCAGTTTAATGTGACCTGCACAAATCAAGGTCCTTCTCCTGTAACAAGTAATCCAGATAAAGGACAGCCAGGGGCTTTCCTGGTGGTTCAGTGGTAAAGAATCCACTTGCCAATGCAGGAGACACATGTTCAGTCCCTGGTCTGGGAAGATTCCACATGCTGTCAGGCAGTTGAGCCCATGTGCCACAACTGTTGAGCCTGTGGTCTAAAGACCAGGATCCACAACTACTGCAGTCCACATACCTAAAGTCTGTGTTTCAAGCAAGAGAAGCCACCGCGATGAGAAGCTCACACACAGCAACTAGAGAGTAGCCCCCGTTTGCCACAACTAGAGAAAAGCCTGTGCAACAATGAAGACCCATCACAGCCATAAACAAACAAATAAATAAAATTATATATATATAAGGACAGCCAGGTCTGGGCAGCAGCTGAATAATAAGAGGAACCCAGGCAGGAGGGGAAGTATATCTTCCTAGGAGCTCTGCCTGGAAAATTCCACCTGTACTTATTACAAGAATTGTGTCACATGACTTCTTAGTGGCAAAGATGTCTAGGAAGGTGGTTTCAGCTAGAACACTGTTCTGTCCCACGGTGAGTGCCGAGGAAGGGCAGAATTGACATTAAAAGCAGACAAACAGCCATCTGCCACAGTGACATAAAAGGTTGGATGAAATAGTTCATCTTGAACCTGGGTTCCTTGGTGTTGGTATAAAGAGACAAAATGCTATCTCCCAGCCCTGGTGAACGTTCCTCTTTTTCCTCATTTCCTCAAAGACACCACTTAGGAATCATGATGGATGATACCTCCACCTACTCCATTCCACGTGGCCCACTTTTCAGAGCAGTGAGGAGAATTGTGGGATTTTGTTTGAAAAGAGGGCAGTGTGGAATAGTGCCTGCTTGGGAAAAAAAATAGTGTGTGGACCCTGGAAAGAAATTCTGTCTGTTTACTGCAAGGATAACTATAATGGACATGAGTTGATGGAGAATCAAAAGTCTTCATACTTGTTTTCTTGTCCGTCAATAAAACTTGGAAGTCATCTCCAAAAGGAAGGATGCTGTTTTCATCAATCACATGCAAGATGAGATGCTGATTGCATTCTTTCTTCCTGCTCTCCCTGGATGTTGACTTAACTCTTGTCACGGTTATTATCTTCATCACAACCCAAGTCTCTGCTTATGTTTCCCAGCCAGAGTCTGCAGAAATGAAAGGGCATTCACATCGGTGTTGACACTGTCATAACAGAAACATCCTGGGAACTCATGAGTTGATCATTTTTATTTTTAGACCTTTGTTAAGCCATGGTTTCTGAGTACTTTTTTAGAATGAATGATGGATGAGAGGGAGGAAGGGAGGAAGGAAAGAAGGGGGTGGGAGGGGCAGAAACCTATTATTTATCCCTTGTTTTCTCAGATTCACTCATACTCCCATCCCCCACCCTCTGCAACGGTTTAACCAGGATGCCATGTACAGATTCTTTTACCATATTTTAGGATTACCTTTGCATTCTAGCTCTTAGCACAAATCCAGGCATATTGTAGATGATCTGAAAATCTTTGCGGGCTAAAAAGTGAGTGTCCATATGTTCGTTCCTGCCTCCTGGCTTCTGTGTGTGGCAGTCCTTGGCCTGGAATTTCCTACGACAATATTCAGTCTTTTCTAAACCCAAGTTGTATTCAAAGAAAGGGTTAAAGCTGCTTCCTCCGACTGAACAAGACTCTTTCCAATAATCATCTCAGTTGGTTGCAAACACTAGAAACCTTAAACTAACTGAAGCTAACAATAACCATTAAAAAAAAATGTATTCTCTTGCAATGAAACAGTCTAGCAGTGGCAGGACCCAGGGGTTCAAACCAGGTGCAGGCAAGAAATAGCTACTTCCTCTACCTGTTTCTGTTTGCTTTCTAGCTTTACTGAGGTGTAATTGTCATATGCTTCAAGTATACACCTTGGTGATCCTTCCAGCTCCTGACTGCGTTATCTGTCTCCCTGTGACTCCATTCCCTGGACAGGCCCTGGGAGGGACAGGCCCTGGGAGCTACAGGCTTCCACGCTCAGTGCCATTAAGCCCAGGGGATTAGAACTGTCTCACCTTTAAGGTCTTACCCAACAGCCCTAGAATGAAATCACATCATGTCCTGTTGACTTGGCGTGGGTCCTGCACTCACACTGGAGCTAATCACTGCCACTACTGTCTGTGTGTGTGTGTCTCGTTGTGTGTGTGTGTCTATGTGTGTCTCTGCGTGTGCGTCTGCCTTTGTGCCTGTGTGTGAATCTGTGTGTTTGTGTATATTTGTGCGTCTGTGCATATGTGTGTGTATCCATCACGTCTCTATATGTGTATCTCTGTGTGTCTTTATTCACATGTGTGTCTCTGTGTATATCTCAGTGCCTGTGCCTGTGTACGTCTCTCTGTGTTTGTATCTGTGAGTGTGCCTATGTGTGTCTCTGTGGGTACATGGGTGTGCACCCGTGTGTGTCTGTGGCTGTCTGTGTATATGTATCCACGTGTGTCTGCGGGTGCATCTGAGTATGCGTTCATTTGCGCCTGTGTCTAAGCGTCTGCGCGTGTGTGTGATGCCCTGTTTGGTGCCCTGTTTGGTTTTCCTTTGTTCTCACATCCCTGCCCTCACTCCCACCCCCAAACCAGTGTCCTGTCAATTACTCCTTAACTATATAACAGGAGAGGTAGTCGGAGTTCTATTTCTAAAACGGCTACTAAGTAGCAGCCATAATGACTCCTCTCTATCACCACTCATGATACACCTTGTTGAATAAATCTCTGTAGAGTTCGATTAGCCCTCAGGCAAGAACATAACTCCTCCAGGTCACATTCTGTGTCTTTGAGCTTGTTTCCTGCCAGTGCTAAACGGAGTGCACAACTATCATGCATCTCACTGAATGACAGTTTTGAGCATCACTATTAGTACTGAAGAAGAACATTCAATTCTTCTGAAACTATTACATTGGAGACATTAAATTACTCTTAATATTGAAAATACACTATGGGGGCTTCCTGGTAGCTCAGTGGCAAAGAATCTGCTTGCCAGTGAGACATGGGTTTGATCCCTGTCTAGGAGATCCCACATGCCGTGGGGCAACTGAGGCTGTGCTCCACAACTACTGTGCTCTAGAGCCCGGAAGCCACAGCTACTGAGCCCCACGCTGTAACTACTGAAGCCCACTGCCTAGAGCCTGTGCTCCACAACGAGACCCACACGCTGCAACTAGACAGTAACTAACCCCTGCTCGCTGCAACTAGAGGAAAGGCTGCAGAGCAACAAAGACCCAGCAGAGCCAAAAATAAATAAATAAAATTTTTTTAAAAAAGAAAATACATGGTGGAATTTTAGAAAAGATGAGACTTCAGATATAGGGCTTTCAGTGTAAGGTCCTCCCCTGAGCGGTGATGGAGCAGTGGGTGTGCAGCAAAGTGACTGACTCAAGGAGCAAAGGCAACAGGGGCAGTAAGATCTAGGAGGCACCAAGACACATTCCTGTGAAAGATTTTCCCTGTGAGGACATCATACAGGCACTGCCACTGACTTGAAGAGGTCTCCCTTTGCTTCTAGCTGGGGGATGAAAGAGTTCATGATGGTTAATTTAAGGCTCTCTAGGCACAATGATACTTCACTAGCAAGTGAAAACTGTCTTTACCAATGTGCTAAACCAAACAATCCTTCAGTTGGCGTAGGAGCATCACATTTGCCCTCCAAAACAGGAGCTTTATCCCTAGAAATCACCTCTTCAGTCCTTGCATTAGCTAAGGATGGTACCATCTAAGGAGTTGATTCTCCTGCAAGAAGGTGTACTTCCTGTCTCTCTCTGCCCCTCCTCTCCAGCTCACAGACACTGCACTCTGATCCATTGTCTGTGACTACCATTACAATTCAAGATAGCAAGCAGTCTGTCTGCCTGTTTGTTTTTCTCCAAGAACTCCATGGCTGCAAACACTGGATGTGACCTCCCATCTCTCATACATGACAACCAAAGTTAAGTGCAAGAAATTCTGCTAATTAACAGCTGACCTTTGGAGAGTTTGAAAAGAGTCCAAAAGGCCAAGGGGACTCATAATCCAGCATGCTTGCTCGGAACACAGGCAACATGTCTAAAGTAGACAGGTGTAGGTATGGGAGCCCAAAAGCTCACAGGGTTGATCAATTAACAGCCAAGTGTCTGGGCTCTAGCTGCTGATTCCAGGAGCATTTATCCAATAAACATGCATTTGGGTTTTATCACAGTCTAGAACTATAAAAGTTTAGGGCTTCCTGAGGGGCTTCAGTGGTAAAGAATCCACCTGACAATGCAAGAGGTGTGTGTTTGACCCCTGGAGAGGGAAGATCTCTTGAAGAAGGAAATGGCAACTACTCCAGTATTCTTCCCTGGGAAATCCCATGGACAGAGGAGCTTGGTGTGCTAAGGTCACAAAGAGACAGGACTTAGTGACTAAACAACAACAACAAGAAGGGTAGTCAGAGATAATCATACAAAGCCATGGGATATGACACATACACTGTAGAAACACGAGTGATGCTATAGAGCGGTGAGAATGAGCAAAGCTAGGGGCTGGGGTGGACATCCTGGCTCTAACCCAACTTCAGCACTTAAATGCTGTACGTCTTTGGACAGAGTACTTGACCTTTCTAAGTCTCCACTTCCCCAACTTGAATTGAGGATAATCATACACTTGTCTCACCAGGCTTTTCTTTTTCAGTATTACCGGAGGTAATATGAACGATTGTGTTACTATTTTAAAGATCACAGATTTGAGGTGGAAGCTGACTTCAGCAATGTGATTACAATGCATTGAGATGACAAACATAATGAAGAGAAAGGACAGAAGAGGAGGACAAATAACTAAGAAGGAGGGAGCTGGGGAAGGCTTGTAAGGGGAGCATCATTTCCCTGGGTGTTGAATTGTTACTAAGAATTCTCCACGTTGGGGGGTGGGGAGGAAGAAGGGAACCACAAGCAGAAATCACAGCAGGTGCAAAACTATCGAGTGTTCCAGTAGGGGTCTGACACATGGCTGCAGCTTAAAGGGCAGAAAGCAGTGCCTAAGGAGAAGCTTCTGGTGAGAATGGTTTGGATCGTCTTGTGATGATGACCTTGCCTTGGGCGAAATGGAGGTTGTACTTCCTCTGGGGAGCCAGAGGTTTTCAGCTTAGGGGACAATGTCTGTGTTTTTTTCCAGAAAGACAACTCTACTCTTTGTGTGTAGGAGGGGCTTCTCACAAGGAGAGACAGGACAAGCAGGGAAATGATTTAAGGGCCCGGTGCAATCACCCAGGAAAGATAGAGTGGCGGGAGGGGAAGAGTTCAAAAGATGCTTAGTAGACAGAACAGACAAAACCACATTATTGATTGGACGTGCAGGTGAAAGGATATTGCAGAAGTTAAGAGGAAAAACAAGGATATATAAGGATATATATATATATATAGGCTTTCCAGGTGGTGCTAGTGGTAAAGAACCCACCTGTCAATGCAGGAGACATAAGACATGTGGGTTCAATCCCTGGGTCAGAAAGATCCCCTGGAAGAGGGCATGACAAACCACTCGAGAATTCTTGCTTGGAGAATCGCAGGGACAGAGGAGCCTTGTGGGCTATAGTCCATAGCGTGGCAGAGTCAAACATGACTGAAGCGACTTAGTGTATATACCACAGGGAACTCTGTTCCAATATTATGGAACAACCTAAATGGGAGGAGAACTTGAAAAACAATAGACGCATGTACATGAATAACTGTATCTCTTTGTTGTATGCCAGAAACAAACACAACATTGTCAATCAACTTCAACATAAAATACAAATTACAAAAAAAAAAAAAGGAGTTAAGAGAAAAACCTCCAGACTCAAATAGCACCAACCTCAGATACTGAGTTTGCCACCTAATCACTCTGTGTGGATATATTATTGGGCTTGTGTATACCGTTTCCTCATTTCTCAACTGGAGATGATTTCAGTGGCTCTTTTATTTTTTAGGACCATCAAGAGGATTAAATGAAAGAACATTAAAAGTTGTTAGCATAGAGCCAGATTTATGGAAAGCGTCCAGGAAATGTTAGTGGCTATTATCACTGATTTTATTACCATTGTCATTATAATGATCGTGGTGACACTGGGGAGGTGGGGGAGAGGCAAGGCAAGAGGGGTGGGGGCTGGGATGGGTAGGAAGAGGAAATACACTGACTTCTCCCCACTTCTGGTGAGCCTGTCTCAGGGTCCCCTGGCTTAGAAGCCGACCCCAACATCTTCCCTCTTTTCCAGTCACTGACTCCCCGGTATCTTCAGATTCTTCCTGGAACAAATGGAGCTGGCCTTCCAGATGGGCCCCTCTCTGCAGATATAAAACAAACAGTCCCTGTGTACAACACCAAGAGCTTGTATTTGTCCCTGAAAAATGAAGTGGTGGGGCCACCACCCGTTTCCTTTTAGGCTGAAGGTGACGGAGGCCTCTTCATCTGCTCCCTTTATCAATAAATGATTAATAGAGCTGGGTTTTCTCTATTTAAATTCCTCCCTCACCTACCCATCTGCCACCCTAGTTCCACCCCCCTTCCTTCTGCTCTGTTCTAGAATCCCTAAGGGCTACAGCTCTAAGATCCTTTACTTTCTGGCTTCTGGTTGGTTTTGGACAAAAGACAGAGGAACACAGGGGAAGGGATGTTTATTCCTCAACTCTCCCCTGATCAGTTGCCCCATTTCTGACAGCAGTTGAATCTCTCTGGGCTAACGGCTCTTATCCTGGGGTCCTTCTCCAGGAGTCCAGCTCCACTTTCACTCTGGATGTTGCCCTCAGACCCAGGGAGGTAAGAACTTCCTGCTGCTTTAGTCACTTGTTGGGTCTTTCTCCCTGCCCACACCTCTATGAATAATCAATCTGTAACTCTTTCTCTCCACTCTCACTGTATCTCTTCAGCTTCCTGCTGTGACTTCAGCTGTAACAACAACAAATGGGGCAAAAACTCAGCCAGGCTGACTCATCTTTTGGTATAAGCCCTCTCCACTGCAGAGGATATTAAAGGGGGAAAAAAAAGCATAACAACAACATAATAGCATTGCTATTTCACAAGCTACTATTTGCCTTACATCTCAGTAGAAAGAGGTCTGTGTTTTATTTTTTTTCTCAAGATGGGATTTGAGCCCACTGATAATGACACCATAAGACACAAGCTAAATTCATTACAATTTTCTTCCTTTTCTACTGAAAGACCTTCTGATGTGGTTTAATCAGATGCCTCAGAGAAAGATAATTACACAGACAGCTTTGGGCATCACACAGAGAAAGAAATAGATTTGAAAGACCTGCTGATGAAACTCGGTCCCTAAGGGGACTTGAACTCACAGTCTTCCAACCAGGAGTTAAGATGTTCCAGGAAAGAGGCAACAAGCTAAAGAGCGAAGTTCAGAAGAAACACTCTGGACTTCCTTGGTGGTCCAGGGGTTAAGAGTCTGCCTGCCAATGCAGGGGACACAGATTCCATCCCTGGTCCAGGAAAGATTCCACACTGTTGTTTTTCAGTAGCTAAGTCGTCTGACTCTTCGCGACCCCATGGACTGCAGGACACCAGGCTTCCCTGTCCTATACTATCTCCCAGAGTTTGCTCAGACTCATGTCCTTTGAGTCAGTGATGGCATCCAACCATCTCATCCTCTGTTCTCCCCCTGCTCCTCCTATCCTCAATCTTTCCCAGCAACAGAGTCTTTTCCAGTGAATTGGTTCTTTGCATCAAGTAGCCAAAGTACTGGAACTTCAGCTTCAGCATCAATCCTTCCAATGAATATTCAGGGTGGATTACCTTTAGGATCTACCGGTTTGGTCTCCTTGCTGCTAAATTAGAGGCTCACAGTAGTTCTGAAATTCATCAGATACAACCTACAGTAAGACTGGAACTGAACACACACACACACACACACACACACACACACACACACACTTAAGTCAGCTTTCTACTCTGACAGCTTCACCCAGGGAAGTTGAGAGAAGTGACATCCAGCTCAGGGTTGGTAGGTAAGACCCACTGAATCATGAACCTGGGAGTTAGAAGGCAGCTCGGAAACTGTGGTCTCCACTCCCCTGTTTGACAGGAAAGGGAAAGGCATTTTTCTCAATTATCAAGAAAAAGCCCAGGGCCAGTGTTTCCTGTCTGAGGTTCGGAACATCACAAGTTTCCTGAATGAGCCCACTGGGGCTCTTTGCTCAGCAGGTTGTAATGACACCAGAAACATCTCCCTGTGTGTTCTCTGAATATCTCCAATGAGGTTCCTGTCACCTTGGCACCTGGTGACACTCTGCTAGATGGATGTCCTGGGGAAGCTCAGAGAATCACCCGGAAATGAAGATGAGCTGCGGGCTGGTAGACCTGCTGATGTCCATAAAAGGATTCTTTCTGCAGTCAAAATCAAGAAAGCATCCATTATCTTCAGTGACTAGGATGAGAACACTCCTTCCTCATTTGCAATGCTTTGTTTTTGCACAGAGTGAACGACTGGCCGTGCTAATTCAGTCACAGATCCATCAAATGTCTACTGAGCCCCTAAAGCTTGTCAGGAGCTGTTCTTGGTGCTGAAGTTACGTAGTGGACAAGGCAGACAAGATTCCATGACGGCAGGCAACATAGACTATAAGCAACATGATTTCCATTTGTAATGGTAATATGGATATTTTATAAAATGTGAATTGTATGGCTAGACATATTCTAGAACACTGGCTAAAAGCAAGACTTCACTCAGGTTGGTGTTCTGAATTCTTATACAATATGAATATTTGGAACTTGCAAAAGAGAAACTGAAAGTCCCAGGAATTCTCAGAGGATTTTTTAAATTATACATTATTCCTAAAATACTACCAACACTTCACACCCTCTACTCATCATTATGGATATATAAAGTGTGTCTAATAAGTCCTACGTTTAGTTAAATTTATAGATAATGATACTCATGATGAATACTGCAACTTTAGAAAACACTAGTGAACGTTTTGGGGTAGTCTATGAATAATTTTCCATTAATATTTCATATTTGGGTGAATGGCAATCACAGAAATGACTAATTTAAGGACTTAATTTGCTTTGAAGTTGTGTTATTTATTGATATGTTATTCCAAGGGTTGATATAAAGTGTGCTGTATGTACAAACATATTGTTATTTCTTTTATTAGCAATAGTGACTTACTATTAACAGAAGTCAGGGCCACCAGCAAATATCAAAAGGGACACAGTTACAAGAAAGACCCGTTAGATCACAAGGGATTTACACCTACATACTGCAACCTCAGTGTTCCCAAATGTTCACCTTATCCTTCAGTGCCATTGACTTTGGTGAATTTTCCTGAAGCAGGACACCTCTGTGTGGTTTGTTAAGTTTGAATACTTGTGTAAGAATTGCCATGCTTTTCCTCAATTTCCCCACTCATTTTTCTCAGGATTCAAGCTTTGAAACATATCAAGATGTTTCTCAAGACAGGGTGGGAAGAAATTCCTGCCTGGGAACACTAACTCACGCTGTCTGTGTTCAAGGAGCAGCTGTGTTATATACTGACACAGATCAACTTTTCAAGTTTGGATGTTTCACTAACTTTCTATGGGACTCCATCTCCTTGTCTGAAAAGGGCATAATAATTAGCACCTATGTCATAGAACTGAAGTGAGATTAGATTCTTGAATGGGTAGAAAGCAGTGAAAACAGCATTTGGCATGTAATTAGCACTGAATAAATGTTAGCTGTTGTTAAAAAGGTTACAGTTGGGATTGCTGACAACTATCTCCAGAAAACCAGCGATGAATCAGTGAAGACTTATGTGTTTGCGTATGCGTGTGATGAGTTGCTATAGAATTCAGTGAGCTGATTAGGAGAGCCATACAGAAATGCCTAAGGTGATTATAGAGACCTTACCTCTCACTGGGTGCTGAGGACACTCCCATTTTCAGATACCCATGCCTATAAAGCAACCCCAGACTGCTGAGGCCCCTCCAAAAATGAAAGCAAAATTGAAGCAAGTGTGTGAAACATGTTACTGGATACCTAACATACATTAAATGAGAAAAGCTAACTCGGGTTGGCTGGATGTGAATGGAGGTGGTCCTTGAATGAACGTGGTCCTTGAAGAGGTTACAGGCTTTCTGGTTACCAAGCTCACCAGTGAGTTTGATGGCAGAGCTGGAAGTTTTACCGTGACTCTGCTGATCAAGGTTGAAGGTGATGGGAAGTCCAGTCAATATAACTATGAACAGTAAAGGCTCAGAAGAAATCAGCTGGATGGAGGAAATAGAGACAAGAAAGCACAGAGGCTGGCAATTCAGGAAGGTTTTTTTATTTTGCTGGAAGGTTCCATTCAGGAATATGAAGCCTGAGCCAAGAGAAAAACCAAGAATCAGAATGGTCACTCTAGGAACAAAGTCAAGTGTGGCCGCTGACCTGAGCTTTTCAGTGGATGCAGAGAGAGAGATTCAGATGGAAGCTCTTAAAGAGAAAAAGTAGACATGTGCATTGAGACATGTTAGCCCAGTGGCCTGAGGGTAAAAGGGGTGTTTGGTTTGTAGACAGACATAGATGGACTCAGATGAAAAAAGTAAAAGCAAAACAAACAGCAAACAGAAACCCAGGGACTTCTCTTGCGGTCCAGCGGTTAGGACTTTGTCTTTCAATGCAGGGGGTATGGGTTCAATCCCTGGTCAGCGAGCTAAGATCCTACATGCCTTGTGGCCAAAAACATAAAACAGAAACTATTTTAACAAATTCAATAAAGACTTTAAAAATGGTACACATAAAAATAATTTCAAGAGTAAAAAAAAAGAGAATCCGGTAGGTGAGATAAAATCTCTATCCTTGTGTTTCATGAAAGGATCAGTCTAAAAATTCCACCTTCCTTCTGACTCATTTGCCTTTGTGAGGGTCTTCATATGAAACTGGAAAGGCTAGAGGGGCTGAGCAGATGTGTAAGCTCTTTTGCAGGGACCAAAAAAGAGAAGACAACCAATTGATGATGATTGATAGATTCATATAGGTAGACGTGTCTATATGGACATGTTCCTCTCAAAGATGGAATGCTCAGTTTAAGAAGATTGAGTAAGGAGGCATCAAGAGGCTAGATGTTCCAGGAAACTTTATCTCATTTAATTCTCTAAAATTCTAGAAGGGAGGCATTGCTGGCTTAGGTTACAGACAGAATGTTTGAGGGACTTCCCTGGTGGTCCAGTGGTTAAGAATCTGCTTTTCAATGCAGGAGAAGGGGGTTGGATCCCTGGTTGGGAAATAAAGATCCCACATGCCTGCAACTACTGAGCCTGTGTGCTCTAGAGCCTGTGCTCCACAATTAGAGAAGCCCCCACATGTTACAACTAGAGGAAAGCCCACACACCACAATGAAGAGTCCGTACACTGCAATGAAGACCCAGTGCAGCCAAATAATCATAATTTGAGAAAGGATAAAGAACCTACGGTACATTATACAATGGAATATTACTCAGCCATTAAAAAGAACACATTAGAGTCAGTGCTGGTGAGTAGGTGAACCTAGAACCCATTATACAAAGTGAAGTGAGCCAGAAGAATGAAAAAAAAATATTGCGTATTAACACATATATATGGAATCTAGAAAGACAGTACTGGTGAACCTATTTGCAGGGCAGCAATGGAGACTCAGACACAGAGAACAGACTTATGGATGTGGTGGTGGTGGGGAGGGGAGTAGGAAGGAGAGAGTGGGACAAATTCGGAGAGTAGCATGGAAACATATTCACTAATGTATGTAAATTAGATAACCAATGAGAATTTGTTGCATGACTCAGGGAATTCAAACTGAGTCTCTGTACCAACCTAGAGGGGTGGGATGGGAAGGGAGGTGAGAGGGAGGTTCAAGAGGGAGGGGACATAGGTATACTTATGTCTGATCTATGTTGATGTGTGACAGAAACCAACACAATATTATAATTGTCCTTCAATTAAAAAGTAAGACCAACAAACAAAAAAGGTAATTCGAGTAGGAAGAAAGAGTTAAGTGACTCATCTGAGTTTCAGAGCTGGGATCTGAACAATATCTGAATGACATTAACACCCTGGGCCTTTCTTCTGAAGGGGTAGGAGAGAAGGGAAATTCACAAACTGAGGAGAAATAAATCTTTGCAGTGAGATCACTCTAGATGCATTTTTTCCCAAAGTTTAAAGAGAGGGATGAATGGGAGACACTGATTAAGGATATGCTTAGGAGGGCATTCCATAGACAGAGAGAAACAGACACAGAGACAGAGAGACCAATGGAAGGAGGTAGAGATAAGAGAAAAAATAGAGAAAGGGAGGGCATGGAAGAAAGCTGAATGAAAGGATGGGGGCTTGACTTTCTTCTTAAAATGGACAAGGAGTTTGAGGAATTGAAATGGTATCACAGACCAGAATAAGAAAAAGTGTTACAACTTTGAGTTACAAATCTGAGTTGTAATTTTCACATTTGTATGACAGAACTAAAATGGTGCTTAGGACAGGGTTTTATGGTTGACTTTGCAAAGGAAATTATTATGAAATCTATGCGGTTAATAAACACTATTCACATTACCAGTCTCTCAGCCCTCTGACTATTGTGGGGGTCGAAGCATAACACACCCAATTAATTTTACAACAGCATTAAATATCCCTCTTTGTTAGACAGAAATTGCCTGTACAAACAAGGCTGCAGCAATTAAATTTTGGCTACCCTTGGGATATGGTAATAAAGAATTCTTTTGTCCAATTAACAACCTCAAATTGATTATAAACGGGACTTTGCGAATGGGAGGTCAAGGCAATAGAGAATTAACCCGTTGAATTTTAAGCCTTCAATGGAATGAGATGTGTAGTCCACACCCTGCTCATCTCATGGCCTTTACCACTTCTGTGAGAAGCAGGTCTTGGCAAATAGAGAGGCTCCATTGACTTTGATTCAGGGAACCCATCCAGGAATCTCAGAGCACACGTTCATGCATACTCAGTTGTTTTAGTCATGTCCAACTCTTTGTGACCCTATGGACTGTAGCCTGCCAGACTCCTCTATCCATGGGATTCTCCAGCAATACTGGAGTGGGTTGCCATGCCCTCCTCCAGGGCAGAGCCCACAGCAAACCACAAAATCTCAAGCTGATAGACATGTGAAATTCTTCTTTTAAGAAGTCTGATCTAAAGGACACACAAAAGGATACTGGATCCAGCCAACATCACTTATTCCTCAGGTACAGTTGATCAGATTGTTTTGAACAAGTGCTCAGAATAGAGACAGTCCTTCCTGGTTTTCCCTCCTACCAGCCTTTGAGTATGCATATTCATTTAATTGGAGGATAAACTGGAGCCTTGTTTGTACAGGCAATTTCTGTCTATCTGGATGAACTTGGTCTCTTAGCCTCATTTCTCTCATTTTAAAAATGGGGACAGTTTCCTGGTGGTTCAGTGGCTCCGGGGCTTCCTTGGTGGCTCAGTGGTAAAGAATCTACCTGCAATTCAGGAGACATAAGAGATGTGGGTTCAATCCCCGGGTTGGGAAGATCCCCTGGAGAAGGAAATGGCAACACACTACAGTATTCTTGCTGGGAAAATCCCATGGATAGACGAGCCTCATGGGCTCCAGTCCATGGTGTTGCAAAGAGTCAGACATGACTCATTACCTAAGCACTCACTCACTCAGTGTCTAAGACACCAAGGTCCCAATGCAGAGGGCATGGTTCGATCCCTGGTCAGGGAACTATATCCCACATGTCACCACTAAAGATCCCTCATGTCACAACTAAGACTAGGTAGAGCTAAGTAAATAACAATAAAATATGAAAATAAAAATGAGAATATTCATAATTTCTGTATCTCTGGATTACTCTCAACAATGATTGACACAGGCAAGTAAACTGCTTAACACAATTCCCTGCACTGAGAAAAGCCTTCACAAATAACAAATCACTGCTGTTAAGAATATTTTTGTTATCATTTGCTACATGCCCAATCCAATTAAATGACAAAGGCTGTCGTGTCTGGCCTCTCATTCACAGTGGTTTGACAGGAAAGACTAGCAGGACACTGGTTGGTTGAGCAGACTTTTAATTTTCACATAACAATTTATTTATCTGAACCTCAATGAATCATTCCTTCTCACAGTAGCTGTTATGAATTTTCTACGACCTGTAACAGCACTTGACAGTGATATTCACTCATTAAGTCACTCACTCACAAACATTCCTTCAGGAAAGCACTCTTCCTGGGTACTTCAGAAATCAGCCGGGGGAATTCCCTGGCGGTCCAGTGGTGAGGATTCAACGCTTTCACAAGTACCATATATTCATGCATTTATATGCAGTTTAGAAAGATGGTACTGATGACCCTATGTGCAAGGTAGCAAAGGAGATGCAGGGGGCTTCCCTGGTGGCTCAGACAGTAAAGAATCTGCCTGTAATGCAGGAGACCTAGGTTCAGTCCCTGGGTTGGGAAGATCCCCTGGAGAAGGGAATGGCAACCCACTTCAGTATTCTTGCCTGGAGAATACCATGGACAGAGGAGCCTGGCGGGCTACAGTCCATGGGGTTGCAGAGTTGGATACGACTGAGAAATTGACACTAAAGGAGACGCAGACATAAGGACAGACTTTTGGACATAATGGGGGAAGAAGCAGGTGGGACAAATGGAGAGAGAAGCATGAAAACATAAAACAGATAGCCAGTGGGAATCCACTGTATAATGCAGGGAACCCAAAGCCGGTGCTCTGTGAAAACTAAAGGGAGGTGAGGTGGGGCGGGGGGGAGTCCCAAAGGCAGGGGACATAAGCTCACCTATGACTGATTCATACTGATGTATGGCAGAAACCATCACAATACTGTCAAGTAATTATCCTCCAATTAAAAATAAAATAAAAAAAATTTTTAAAGACTCTACACTTTCTATGCAAGGGGCATGGTTTAGATTCCTGGTCAGAGAGCTAAGATCTCACAAACTGTGTGGTACAGCCGAAAAAAAAAAAAATGTGGGTATCAGTCAAGAACATTGGACAGTCTGCCATGATGAATTATGTGTTATTTTCCCCCCCAAATCATTATACACTTTCTTATTTGTTCTCACATATTATTTCCTTAGCTTAGAATGCTTAGTCCCTGGTGATCTGGTAGGAAACTCTTATTTATTCTTCAACATCCAGCTTAAATGTCACTGCCTACAAGAAGTCTACTCAGTTATATCTGAAGTTGCAAGAACGAGGCAGATTCTCCGAAGTGTCTACTGAGCTACTTTGCACTGCTGTAATTATTTACATCTTCCCCATTTAGTTGGATCAATAGCCCTTAAGAGGCAGGAAATGAACTCAGTGCCTGATAGGGAACCTGACAGATACTACATACGTCATTAAAAAGTATGTTAACTAAACAATCAAAAACAGAACTTAAAATATGCGTCCAAGATTACAATCCAGCCAAGAAAATAAATATTACTGCTTTTATAAGTACCTAAATAGACAAGCCTTTGCCAACTAAGGTCCGTCTAGTCAAGGCTATGGTTTTTCCTGTGGTCGTGTATGGATGTGAGAGTTGGACTGTGAAGAAGGCTGAGCACTGAAGAATTGACGCTTTTGAACTGTGGTGTTGGAGAAGACTCTTGAGAGTCCCTTGGACTGCAAGGAGATCCAACAAATCCATTCTGAAGGAGATCAGCCCTGGGATTTCTTTGGAAGGAATGATGCTAAAGCTGAAACTCCAGTACTTGGGCCACCTCCTGTGAAGAATTGACTCCTTGGAAAAGACTCTGATGCTGGGAGGGATTGGGGGCAGGAGGAGAAGGGGACGACCGAGGATGAGATGGCTGGATGGCATCACTGACTCGATGGACGTGAGTCTGAGTGAACTCTGGGAGATGGTGATGGACAGGGAGGCCTGGCGTCCTGCGATTCATGGGGTCGCAAAGAGTCGGACACGACTGAGCGACTGAATTGAACTGAAATAAAAAAGTCAGTAACACAACTGTGGCTTAGATCAAAAAGAAAATAATTTATTGGGTTATAGTCCTGGGAAATTCAAATGGTGGGTCTTAATCCAGACCCAGTTGAATCTACAGTTTAAATTCTGTCACCAGGATGCGCTTTGAGCCTTGCTTTTCTCCATCTCAATTTTATTCCCAAGCAGGCTGTCAGAGATGCTGGAGAGCTGTTCAAGGTTTATGTGATACCAGCTCTGTTCTCTCCCTAGAAAGAGACGGATTTCCCTAGAAACTCCAACCAAAGTCCAGGGATGGAATCTTATTGGCTATACTTGAATCATATGACCACCCCCAGCCAATCACTGTGGTCCAGGGGAATGGGTTGTTCTGACTGTTGGGGCCTCAGTTACCTGCCCACCTCTCTCAAAGGGAGCAGATTCCCCTTACACACTCAGGATGCAAATAATGGGAAGAAGAGGCAAGCATGCTAGGCAGCCAGAGAAGCAAACCTCCACCTTACGAACCTTATAAAGAAAATGAGGTACCTCCTAGGAATTCGGAAATGATGACAGGGCAGGCATGGAGGGGTCAAGGCATGTGGACATGGCCTTCAAACCAGGAAGAATTTAGACAAGTAGACTGGCCTCCCATCGGAAGGCACCAAAGGGTGATGGGTCAGCTCTGTGCTTGAACAACTTTGTTGTTCAGTTTCTCAGTTGTGCCTGACTTTTTCTGACCCCACGGACTGCAGCAAACCATGCTTTCCTGTCCTTCACCATCTCCCAGAGTTTGCTCAGACTCATGTCCATTGAGCTGATGATGCCATCCAACCATTTCATACTCTGTCAGGCCCTTCTCTTCCCACCTTCAATCTTTCCCAACATCAGGATCTTTTCCAGTGAGTCACTTCTTTGCATCAGGTGGCCAAAGTATTGCAGCATCAGCTTTAGCATCAGTCTTTCCAATGAATATTCAGGGTTGATTTCCTTTAGGATTGACTGATTTGATATCCTTGCAGTCCAAGGGACTCTCAAGAGTTTTTGTCAGCACCACAGTTCAAAAGCATCAATTTTTCAGTGCTCAGCCTCCTTTATGGCCCAACTCTCACATCCATACCTGACTACTTGAAATACCATAGCTTTGACTAGATGGACCTTTGTAGGCAAAGTAATGGCTCTGCTTTTTTATACACTGTCTAAGTTTGCAAAGCTTTTCTTCCAAGGAGCAAGTGTTTTTTTAATTTCACAGTTGCAGTCACCATCCACAGTGATTTTGGAGCCCAAGTAAATAAAACCCGTCACTGTTTCCATTGTTTCACCATCTAATTGTCTTGAAGTGATGGGTCAAATGCCATGATCGTAGTTTTTTGAATGTTGAGTTTTAAGCCAGCTTTTTCACTCTCTTCTTTCACCTTCATCAAAAGGCTCTTTAGTTTCTCTTCACTTTCTGCCATAAGGATAGTGTCATCTGCATATCTGAAGTTATTGATATTTCTCCTGGCAGTCTTGACTCCAGCTTGTGCTTCATCCAGCCCAGGATTTCACATGCATATAAGTTAAATAAGCAGTTGACAATATATAGTTTTGACATATTCCTTTCCCAATGTTGAACAATTATAATGGGCTAGACATTTGGAAATACAGTTTACAACCAGTGCCCCAAAGACCTTCCATGCTGAGCTGCAGGAGCTAAATTTTTTTTGAGAAGCCAGTGGAAGACCACTGTAGCTTTTCACTTGCAAGGAGGATGGAACCAATTGCTGCTTTAGAAAGCTGGATCAGGCAGCTGCGTGCACTATGTCTGGGGAGCATGAAGAGAGAGGTTCAGTCATCCAGGTAACAGATAAGGAGGGCCGGGCATTCTAAGAAAAGCACATGGGACAGTGGGATTCGGGAGTGACTGGGAAAGTAAGGGCTGTATCTAAATTTTTTTCCACACAGAAAGCTCCTCACTTCAGCCACTCGGCATCTGGGGATGGCATTTAGGACAGAAAGCAAAGATGTTTTCAAGGCTAGCATATTAGGCATTACACACAAGTACTTTTGGGTTTTTCCTCTGGCTTCTGCCTCCCAGGAATTGCTTTTTCTTTCTCTTGCAGAGAGAAGAGGGAGATGAGCCAGGAAGGTGATTTCCATCACTCTTTGTGGTGCTCTGACCCTGAGTGAGGCAACTCGTGGCTGATTCCTCGGGACCGTGATGAGGAGACAGAAGGTGGGGAGCCAGCATTCCTGGTTCCCTTCCTGGACACATGCACATCAGCATCCATTATCACAAAGGCGACGTGGAAGGTATTGGTTCACACGTGGCCCACCCATCATTCCTACATCCACAGCAGGACAGTGAAGCAAAGAGAACTTGTCACCAGCCCCAGCCTCAAAGAGGCTCTACGCATCCACCCAGACTCTTCAGAAACCTTCCATCGATGCTTTTGGCTTTCATTTTTTTATCTTTTTGGCTTTCCAAAATGCAGTTCATGAGGCCTTCATCAGAATGCAACTTGGGCTTCCCTGGTGGCTCAGTGGTAAAGAATCTCCTGCCAATGCAGGGGACATAGGTTTGCGCCCTGATCTGGGAAGATCCCTCCTACCAAGGGGCAACGAAGCCTGTGTGCCACCACTCCCGAAGCCCAGGTGCCTGGAGCCCATGCTGAGCAACAAGAGAAAGCACTGTAATTAGAAGCCCCCACCCTGAAACTAGAGAGTAGCCCCCGCGCGCCGCAAATGGAGAAGGCCTATGCACAGCAACCAAGACCCAGGGTGGCTGTAAGTAAATCAATCCATAAAAAATGCCAACTAGATCCAGAAATATCTCCCCAGTTGTATCTCGGTGATTACACTTCTTTGAAACCCCCCTCAGCAGCCTCTCCTGTTCTGTCTTCACACTTCATGAAACAATATTTTCCATGCAATACTTTGCAAACTGCTTTTTACCCTGACAGCCGTATATTTCTAATTACTCCAAGCCGAGGGTGTGTGCTGCATTTTATTTTGCTTTATCTTTATGATTGGATAAATCAATTTTAATGTCACGCCTTTAAAAAAGTCTGGCTTCTTCCAGCTGGAAATAGATGTTTTGTTTTCTTGATGATACCTAAACGGGTCGTTCTTTGAAAGAGGCCCCAGTGGTAAGACAGGCTCCTTAAACTCTCCTATCTTACATGGTGCTCCAAACCTGCACATCACCTAACACATTAAAACAGCAAAAAAACAAAACATCTCCTCCCTGACTTAATGAAGAAAAATAGCCCACAGAAAAGGGACCATAAGATCAAAAAGAAAGAGCTTGACTACATGCTCTAAAGATACAAGAGACTGTATCTTTTAAATAAAAATTTTATTTTGTACTGGAATATAGCCAATTAACAATGTTGTGATAGTTTCAGCTGCACAGCAGAGTGACTCAGCCATATATACACATGTATACATCCTCCCTCTGGTGGCTCAGACCATAAAGAATCTGCAGGAGACCTGGGTTCAATTCCTGGGTCAGGAAGATCTCCTGGAGAAGGGATGACAACCCACTCCAGTATTCTTCCCTGGAGAGACCTATGGGCAGAGGGCCTGGTGGGCTACAATCAATGAGGCTGCAAAGAGTGGGACAAGACAGAGGGACTAATATATTCTCCCCCAAATGCTCCTCCCATCCAGGCTGTCACATAACATTGAGCAGAGTTCCCTGTGCTACACAATAGGTCCTTGTTGGTTATCCATTTAGAATACAGCAGTGTGTTCATGTCTATCTGAAACTCCCTAACTATCCTTTCCCCCAACTCTTTACCCCTGGTAACCATGAATTCCTTTTCTAAGTCTACGAGTCCATTTTCAGTTTTGTAAATAAGTTCATTTATATCATTTCCTGTTAGATTGTGCATACAGGGGATAGCATACCATATTTCCCTTTCTCTGTTTGACTTACTTCTTTCAGTATGACAATCTTTAGATCCATCCATGTTGCTGCAAATGGAGACTGTATCTTTTTAAAAGATTTCAAAGCAATACATGCTAATTGTAGAAAATTGGGAAAATGAAAATAAGTGAAAAGATGATCAGTATTCTTGCCTGGAAAAAATCTCATTACCAGAGGACCCTGATGGGCTACAGTCCATAGAGTTGCAAAGAGTCAGACATGACTGAGTATGTGCACACACACAAAAAGATGATTAAGCATCAGCTACAAATATTCCACTCATACATAAGTTTTTTAAATATAAAATAATTTTGGTGTTGGTATTTTCTTGTTTCACTTTACATTGTGTACCTGTGGAATCTATCTACCTACCTGTCTATCATCTGTCCCTTTGACAATGTCAGACTATATTGGAAATAGTTTCCTTTATTTTTCATCTGACAATACGTCATAGATCACTTTAACAGGATGACTTTCAGGTGGTCCTTTTCTTTTCTCCTATTCTCTTCCATAGAATGGCCTGATAGCTCTTTAATACAGTGCATTCATTTATTTTTAATTATCAGATATGTTTTTAATAAGTGTTTTGTTGAACTACCTTGTTCTAAGTGCAATTGATTGATGAGGATTTTAATTGAGAAAATTTCAAGGCAGAAAGAGAAAGCATAACTAGAGAAGTATTAACTAGAAACAAGTTAATAGCTTTTGAAATTTTTTTCCTAATTTTTAAATAAAAACCAAACCACTCTAATTCCCAACTTGTGTCTGAGCTCTTGTGATTTATATTTCAATTCAACTTCAACTATTCATAAAATTGCTATTGTAAATGTCCTCCTATGGGTGACACATGGACCTGTATTTTCACAGAATGAATGCTTTTTTAGATATTTACTGCATATTCCACCCATAAGAGACCATCAATTATGCAGTCCTTGAGAGAGAGCAAGACTGCTACTTTTTTGTCTTCCATTAGTACAACAGAAATTTATTCATTGCCTTGAATCAAAAGAGTAAAAATGTCTGTCTTGAAAGGATAAAGAAGATGTGGTACAGAATGTACAATGGAATATCACTCAACCCTAAATAAAGAATGAAATAATGCCATTTGTAGCAACATGGATGGACCTAGAGATCATCATGCCAAGTGAAGTCAGACAGAGAAAGACAAATATCATGTGATATCACTTACATGTCAATCTAAAAACAGATATACAAATAAACTTATATACAAAAACAGAGATAGGCTAACAGACATAGAAAACCAATCATTGGTTACCAAAGGGAAAACAAGGGAGGAAAGGGATAAATCAGAAGGTTGGGGCTAACAGATACACACTGTTGCAGGTGCTACTGTTGCTAAGTCACTTCAGTCGTGTCTGACTCTATGCGACCCCATAGATGGGAGCCAACCAGGCTCCCCCATCCCCGGGATTCTCCAGGCAAGAACACTGGAGTGAGTTGCCATTTCCTTCTCCAATGCATGAAAGTGAAAAGTGAAAGTGAAGTCGCTCAGTCGTGTCTGACTCTTAGCAACCCCATGGACTGTAGCCCACCAGGCTCCTCTGTCCATGGGATTTTCTAGGCAAGAGTACTAGAGGGGGGTGCCATTGCCTTCTCCAGATACACACTACTATATATAAAATATATAACAACAAGAACCTACTGTACAGCCCAGGGAACTGTACTGGATATTTTATAATCATCTACAAGGAGAAAGATTCTGAAATTGATTTTATATATATGTATGTATATATACATATATATCTGAGTCACACTGCTATAAACCTGAAACTAACACATTATAAATTACACTTTAATTTGAAAGTGTCTGTCTTTTCTAGCTTCTATGCATGTAAGACATTTTTGTTTTTGAGTCTACAGATGTTTAAAACAATTAAGGGGTTGAAACGTGATAGGAGTTCTCGAAGAGTGTCCCCCCACCTGGGAGCTTGTTAGAAACACAAATTCTCCAGACCGGTTAAATCTAAAATTCTGAGAGTGGGCTTAGCAATCTGTGTTTTAACAAGCCCTCCAGGGTGATTCTGGTAAGTGTTAAAGTTTAAGAACCACTCCTGTAGGGTAACTGAGAAATTAAAACAGTCTAATGATAGAACAGAATGTTCATTCCATCCATCATCACTAACAGAATCACTGATCATGTATTCAGTTCAAGATACAGGACACTGAGTACCCTACTGGGCACAGAGACTAATATTCATCATCATTGCTGTGGTAGTATAGTTGGTTTTTTATTAATGGAGAGAATGTAGGATCTATGAGCTTATTAATAATTGCATTTCTTTTTTAAATATTTATTTATTTAGTTTTGGCTGAGGCAGGCTTACTTGATCAACAGCATGTGGGATCTTAGTTCCTTGACCAGGGATTGAGATCAGCTCCCTTACACTGGAAGGCCAATTCTTGACCACTAAACCACCAGGGAAGTCTCTATAATATAGCTCTTGCTTTCTTACAAAGTCAGACAGAAATACCTCTATGTTTCCAAAATTTACTTCAGGGACTTCAGATTACAAAGGTCCAAACATTGTGGACTTTCCACTGGGGTAAACCTGTACAAAGAGAAATAAGAGGGGGGTGCCATTGCCTTCTCCAGATACACACTACTATATATAAAATATATAACAACAAGAACCTACTGTACAGCCCAGGGAACTGTACTGGATATTTTATAATCATCTACAAGGAGAAAGATTCTGAAATTGATTTTATATATATGTATGTATATATACATATATATCTGAGTCACACTGCTATAAACCTGAAACTAACACATTATAAATTACACTTTAATTTGAAAGTGTCTGTCTTTTCTAGCTTCTATGCATGTAAGACATTTTTGTTTTTGAGTCTACAGATGTTTAAAACAATTAAGGGGTTGAAACGTGATAGGAGTTCTCGAAGAGTGTCCCCCCACCTGGGAGCTTGTTAGAAACACAAATTCTCCAGACCGGTTAAATCTAAAATTCTGAGAGTGGGCTTAGCAATCTGTGTTTTAACAAGCCCTCCAGGGTGATTCTGGTAAGTGTTAAAGTTTAAGAACCACTCCTGTAGGGTAACTGAGAAATTAAAACAGTCTAATGATAGAACAGAATGTTCATTCCATCCATCATCACTAACAGAATCACTGATCATGTATTCAGTTCAAGATACAGGACACTGAGTACCCTACTGGGCACAGAGACTAATATTCATCATCATTGCTGTGGTAGTATAGTTGGTTTTTTATTAATGGAGAGAATGTAGGATCTATGAGCTTATTAATAATTGCATTTCTTTTTTAAATATTTATTTATTTAGTTTTGGCTGAGGCAGGCTTACTTGATCAACAGCATGTGGGATCTTAGTTCCTTGACCAGGGATTGAGATCAGCTCCCTTACACTGGAAGGCCAATTCTTGACCACTAAACCACCAGGGAAGTCTCTATAATATAGCTCTTGCTTTCTTACAAAGTCAGACAGAAATACCTCTATGTTTCCAAAATTTACTTCAGGGACTTCAGATTACAAAGGTCCAAACATTGTGGACTTTCACTGGGGTAAACCTGTACAAAGAGAAATAAGAATTTCCCCCTACAAAGCTGAAAGGACAGACTTCAGCCTGTGTCTTCACATCACTTTGAGTTGTTGCCTCTGTCAAAACCCCAGAAGCACCTCTAAAGTAAAATCACAGAAAACATTTGACAAGGTGATGTTGGGAAACTTAAAACTGACCACCTCCCCTAACCCCAGCCCCTGTTGGATGCAAAATTAACCTTTATGAACTGCCACTCCCGAAGAGGAGGTGAACATTTGGGGCTTCCATAGTGGGCTTCCCTAAGGGGCTTTGACCTGGGTTCGATCCCTGGATCAGGAAGATCCCCTGGAGAAGGAAATGGCAACCCACTCCAGTATTCTTGCCTGGAGAATCCCATGGACGGAGGAGCCTGGTAGACTACAGTCCACGGGGTTGCAAAGAGTCGGACACGACTGAGCCACTTCACTTCACTTTGCTTCACTTTAGCGGCTCAAATGGTAAAGAATCTGTCTGCAATGCAGGAGAGCTGGGTTTGATCCCTGGATCAGGAAGATCCCATGGAGAAGGGAATGACAACCCACTCCAGTATTCTGGCCTGGAGAATCCCATGGACAGAGGAGCCTCGTGAATTATAGTCCATAGAGTCACAGGGAGTCAGACACGACTGAGCAAACTAATGTTTCTCACTGGGGTCATAGTCCCCTTCAAGCCTTCGTAAAAACATGCTGAATGGAAAAGGTATCGATTATGCAGTTCTGAAGAGGGATGGAATGTGGCTGCCTGGCCTGAAAAGAGTATGTGAATCAACCTGGAATCTATAGATGGGAAGAAACTGGGCTGATCAATCTTTATTCCCAGGCAATCAAGCAAGGTAGCGTCTTTAGTTCTCTCCACCGACGGCTCATAAAACAGGGGTATTGATCAAGGGGTCTAAATTTGTCATTTTGACTATAAAAGCAATTTGTTTTTGTGGAATGGTCATAAAAGATGAATGCATTTGGGTTCCGAACTTCAAAAACTATTCCTCTGGATAACTTTGCAAGGTTGTGCCACAGATTTCTTTGGGAAGTTACCAAGCCGTTTTCAAGTATTTTTATGGGTATGTGCGTGTAAATTACTTTAGGTGATTTAAGTGCCTACCAACACATCTGGAAGCGTATTTCATACAGATCATACTTTTCAATCCTCTGAAAGACATAAGCTAGCATTTATTAAGAGTTCCCTACTTTGTGTCAGGCATATTATGAGGATTTTGCTTATGATTCCTGATTTAATGTATCCTCCTGATAAGTCTATGTGTGGGATATTTGAGGTTTTGTCTTTATTTTTTGGGTGAGGAAACATTTGCTACAACAGTGATGTAATGTGCCTAAGGACACATAGTTAGGAAGCCAATAATGGACTAGGGCTGTTCCTTTCAAAATCCTGTATTCCTTAAGAAGGTTAAAAGTATTGTGGAAAATGTACATGCGGGTTCCAGGCCACATAGACCACAGGCAAAGATGTATACAATCTTAGAAACAGCTTCTTTCCTCCAAAACGGACATTTATGAAACAAGTTGCTCCTTCACTGAGCTAAAAACTGGCCTATACGTTGTCTTCGTTAGCACCTTTTGTCCCTAGAAAAGTAGAGGAAGATTGTAATTTGTAGTGAGAGTTTGGAGGTAATCAGCAGTATATGTAAACGTACATCCGTAAATGATCCTGGTGGCTCAGATGGTAAAGAATCTGCCTGCAATGCAAGACACCTGAGTTCAAAGCCTGAGTCAGGAAGATCCCCTGGAGAAGGGCATGGTAACCCACTCCAGTATTCTTGCCTGGAGAATCCTATGGATAGGAGCCATGGGGTCCCAAAGAGGCAAGACATAACTGAGCAACCAACACTTTCAGCCGTACATGTAAAGGTACATCAGCAAATGACCAGAGAACTAGTCTGTGTTGCAAGAAGGAAAAAGTAGAATGAAACAGAGATAATAAGTCATGAGGACCCAGAGAGACAGAGACAAGAAAGCAGGTAGTCAAGAATTTACAGGACCTGTGAAAGCTGAGCATGTGTCTTCCACTAATTTGTAACAATCCAGATCTTCACCATAAATCCTCCATGACATAAACAAGCATTTGTAAATTTCTCCTTGTGATCAAATAGACACTTAACCAGGATATAAGCTACTGTCTATGAGCAACAAGGAGGCAGATATTAAATCCTTCTTTTTCACCATTGTTTACACATGTCTGGTATAACACCTGGCACATCATAGGTACTCCAACAAAAACAGACCAATGAGTAAATTAACTCCTTAAATATATGTTGTTAGAAACTACATTCCTGTGCAAACAACACACAAGCCAACTCTATTCCCAAGCTATACTTTTTGGGTGACACTCTGGAGACTTAAACAACAAGGCTTTTCAAAATGCAGAGACTAGCAAAGTGAATCACTTAATCCTTTTTTTTTTTTAACCCCTTTCAAAGATCTCTCTTCTGGGGAGTTTCCTGGTGGACTAGTGGTTAGGTCTCAAGGATTTCACTGCCATGGCCTGGGTATAATCCTTGACTGGAGAACTGAGATCCCACAAGCTCCATGGTGTGGCCAAATATATATCTATATCTATCTATCTATACACAGATACAGGTGCATATATATTATAGGTATAGATATAGATATAGATATGTAGATGGGCTTCCCTGGTGGCTCAGATGATAAAGAATCTGCCTGTAATGTAGGAGACTGGGGTCCTATCTCTGGGTTGGGAAGATCCTCTGGAGAAGGGAATGGCAACCCACTCTAGTATGACTGCCTAGAGAATTCCATGGGCAGAGGAACCTGATGGGCTACAATCCACAGGGTCTCAAAAAGTTGGACACAACTGAGTAACTAACACACACACACACATTATCTGGTAGCTCAGTTGTAAAGAATCCACCTGCCAATTCAGGAGACACAAGAGACGCAGGTTCTACCCCTGGGTCAAGAAGGAGTCAGACGTGATTGAGTAACTGAGCATGCATACTTCCCTTCTAATAGTTCTGATGCTTGTGTTAATTCAGGTCAACGGATGACAGAGCTGTTTCTCAATGCTAATCCTTCAAAGACATCTGCAGTATAGTAGAGGATTCTGGGATACAGTAGTTCTCAAAATTGTAGAAATACTATAGGGATATGTATGCATATAATGACATGTATGCATAGATACATTCTCTTCTAACATGTTACCTATTAATTTGCTGAGTGCTCGCTCTGGTCCAGGCCTAGTGGTGCTTTAGGTAATTTATTGTTTGATTCTCACATCAATCCATCATGCCAGTGAGGCAGGTGTGATTATTCTCTTGTTCAGTTCAGTTCAGTTGCTCAGTCATGTCTGACTCTTTGCGACCCCATGAACCACAGCACACCAGGCCTTCCTGTCCATCACCAACTCCCAGAGTCTACCCAAACCCATGTCCATTGAATCAGTGATGCCATCCCATCATCTCATCCTCTGTAGTCCCCTTCTCCTCCTGCCCTCAATCTTTCCAAGCATCACAGTCTTTTCAAATGAGTCAGCTCTTCGCATCAGATGACCAAAATATTGGAGTTTCAACTTTAGCATTAGCCCTTCCAAAGAACACCCAAGACTGATCTCCTTTAGGATGGACTAGTTGGATCTCTTTGCAGTCCAAGGGACTCTCAAGAATCTTCTCCAACACCACAGTTCAAAAACATCCATTCTTCAGTGAGGTGTACAAACTAAAGCTCAAAGGTAAGATATTTTGCATATTAAGTTCAAGGATAATAAGTAGAATCACTGGTGCCAAGTGCTGTCCATGGCACCAAAGTTTGTAGGGCTGACATCTGGCTCACCTTCCTTTTGTGCAGACTAAACTGGTGTCTCTACTGACCCACTGTTCAAAGTAGAAGGGGTTTGGTGACAGACACATCAGACATTGTGTCACACCAGCAGGTGAAAATTCCATCAACGTGCACAGCTCACGTTGACCATATCTAACCTACTGGCCACAACAGGGTGAAGACTGGCTCAGTCTGCTGGGCCATCTTGTCCAGCTCAGGTATCAGACTATCAGACTGAAATATTTTCTGGAATGTCTGACATTGGCCTCACGAGGTTAGCACCATAGTCTAGCTTTTAAATATCTGAGAGAGGACAGAAAAAGAGAAAGAACTTTCTTGGTGGTCCAGTGGTTAAGAATCTGCCTTCCAATGCAGAGACAAAGGTTCAATCCCTGGCTTGGGAACTAAGATCCCACACACTATGAGGCAACTAAGTCCATGCATCACAACTACGCAGTTTGTGATTTAGAGCCCAGGTTCCACAACCAGAAAGGCCCTTTTAATGAGAAGCCCAAACACCACAACTGGAGAGTAGCCCCTATTCACCACAACTAGAGAAAGCCTGTGAACAGCAATAAAGACCCAGAGCAGCCAAAATAAAATAAAGCAAATAGTTTTTAAAAGAAAGGTGACATTAACTGAGACGTAAAAAATAAGCTGGACACTGCTTGATAAGCAGCAAGGGGCCAGCAAAGATGAAGGCCCTGGTATGGAAATTGCTTGGTGTTCCAGGAACCTCAAAAAAGGTCACTGTGGCTGGATGTTCCTGGATGATGAGAAAGTGGGATGCTGGATTTAAGTAGGTATCTCCCATCGCCCATCCTTGTGTTAACTCACTTTGTGTACATGACCCTTCATGAGGCAGGGCCTACTGGAATAAGCTTGCCTTCACAAACTGCTTCCTCAATTCAGGGTGTATAGGAAAGAACACACACAAAACATGGAGAGGGAAAATAAAGGGGTCATATCTTCTGAAAAAAGTGGATTTTGCTTGGAATCCGGAACAGTATTTTCAATGCCCCTTCTTTATAACAAATGTTGTGTTTTGTCCTCTCTCCTCTCTAAAATGAAATTCATACATAACAGGATTATCTACATGCATAATTCAAAAGAAATATAATGACTTATCCATAAGGTAATGAACCCATGAAAGGAAAGTGATTTTGAATGAAACAATATGCATTTCAATGTGAGGATGCACCAACAAGACTACTCTGAAAGGCACAATGAAATCATCAAAGGCTTTAGCCATTGGAAGAGATATCATAAATGTGGTACCATACAAAGTGATAGACTTCTCTAGAAAACTTAATAACTTTTGAAACTGCTCTAAGCTCAACAGGATGCAATCTTATCTTGATGTGTCCAGTGATTGCATCCCCCAAATTTGATGTATATTGAAATGATGCAAAATATTGTATTTATATATCAACGGTGTAAAGCAGTAAGACCCACTATTTATATATAGGCTTCCCTATCTATCATCAGACTTCCCTGATGGCTCATCAGTAAAGAATTCACCTGCAATGCAGGAGCTGCAGGAGACGAGGGTTCGATTCCTGGGTCGGGAAGATCCCATGGAGGAGGGCATGGCAACCCACTCCAGTATTCTTGCCTGGAGAATTTCATGAACAGAGGAACCTGGCGGGCTTCAGTCCATGGGGCTGCAAAGAGTCAGACACGACTGAAGTGACTGAGCCTGCATGTAAGCACGCATCTATCATTACCACTGTTCTGTAAAGTATTTGAAAACTGACTTGATTCTCTATTGGGTGAACAGCCCCATCCCATCACTATAGGAGATTAAATATCCCTGGTCTTTGTCCACTAAACATGAATGGCATCCCCAGCAAGTATGCATGGAGTGGTGCGGGGTGGGGGGACTGTTAGGAAAGTCTGTGGGGCTGTGGCTTTTGGTTGGGGACTCACCATGCTGAGAAGTGATGCTCCTTGTGACCAGAATGATGAAGATATCAGCATGAATTCCTAAACTGTACATGACCAGGTGACCCACAGCCATATTTACATATATTTGTATATTAATAAAGGAGAATGAAAACAGCACGATCAATGAAATGCTATATTCCTGAAAGGAAAAACTCATGATCTCAAAGATGTCTGTCCTCCAACCAATTAATCTATAAATTCAGCACCATCCCAATCCACATACCAGCAGTATTTATTAGGGGATTTTCCAGACAATTTCTAAATCCACACGAAGGAGAAGGGATCTGTAAGAATAACCACCACAATCAATGGTGAACCATGAGGGAGGACATGTGGTACCCACTGTCAAAGACAGAAGTATGATGTTCACACGATTAAAAGAGGGTGATATTTGCTCAATGGAGTGGGGACCGGGGATGATACAGCGTAGTGAGTCTAGAAATAGATGGACTGGATTCACATGCAGTGATCAGTACACACCAAAATCGGACATTTCAGATCAGCAGGAAAATGAGATTAGTTATTCCATAACTGGTCTTAGAATATTTTGGATATCCAGGGCAGAACTGGTAGGCAGGGGATGGGGGGGCGGTTCTTTAAGATGTCTGTGAGGTTAAAAAGAAAAATGAGAAAATTTACATGAAAGTGTTAAGGTAGAGTAGGGACTTCCCTGGTGGTGCAGTGAATGGCTAAGACTCAGCACTCCCAATGTGGGGGGCCTGGGTTCCATGCTGGTCAGGGAGCTAGATCCCACTTACCACAGCTAAAGATCCCACATGTTGCAACTAAGACTCGGCACAGACAAATTAATTAATTATAAAATGAATTTGTTAAAAAAATTACTAATACTGTTGGAATATAACATTAGATCCAATGTGAAGAATGACTGTCATCCCCAAATGAGCCAGTGTTGAAGTTCAGATGAAAGGTTGCATGATAATTAAAGGTTTTAGTGCCCTGACCATTCATTTTCCAAGAGATATTTTAACTTCCTCTAAAAATGAAATAAAACATAATAAACTAATTAATAAAATATAATGATATGTATATGACAGAAATAAAATTATTAAAAATAATTTATAGTTATATTATTATAGGGATATAAAAATAAATTCTAATTATCTAATTAAATTAGTGGATCCACTGCGCAAACACTAAATTAACTCCTGAAGTGTTTTCTCTCTGACTGTGAGTGATCCACACTTTGCTTAGGTAATAGTGTTGTTCGGGTATGGAGAATCTGGCCCAGGTTACTCAGACCTTGACACTCCGGGGCCAATGGATGCCACCTGTTGCTCAGTTTTATGCTAAAACTCACATTCTCTAAATTAATTAAGGGCACATCTCTGAGCTTGCCATGCTGAAATACCGTCAGGCATAGTTTCCCAACCTGGACATCTTGGGCCAAATAATTCTGTTTTGGGAAGCCCTTCTGTGCACTGTAGGGCATTTAGCAGCATACTGGGGTGGCATCTAACCACTGGATACCAGTAGCAAATCTGTCTCCTACCAAAAAATGTCCCTAAAATCTGCCAATCTATCCAAGCTGAGAATCACAGTAAAATGTAGATTTTTATTTCTTTTGGTGTTACCAAAAATGGGATCCAGCTGCTTGCCATTCAATAGTCAATAAAAGAGGCCAAGTTGGTGGAAAGGTAAGTTTGCCTCTGGATGCCAGCAGCTGAGGGTCAGTGGGGAGGGCAGACATCTGTCCAAAAGTCAACTCTTTCCACTGACAATCAAGGGGCAAGAGCTTTTACATTACAGAGGGAGGGAGGGGGGTCCATGAGGAAATAGTAGTCAGCTCTGACAATCATCTTGAAATTGGTCATCAGTGGTCTGACCAGCATCATCTTGATTGTTTTAAGTACAGTTAATCTTCAGTTCCCTTGGTATCTCTAGTTTTCTTGAAAAGATCTCTAGTCTTTCCCATTCTGTTGTTTTCCTCTATTTCTTGGCATTGATCGCTGAAGAAGGCTTTCTTATTTCTTCTTGATATTCTTTGGAACTCTGCATTCAGATGCTTATAGCTTTCCTTTTCTCCTTTGCTTTTCACCTCTCTTCTTTTCACAACTATTTCTAAGGCCTCCCCAGACAGCCATTTTGCTTTTTTGCATTTCTTTTCCATGGAGATGGTCTTGATCCCTGTCTCCTGTACAATGTCATGAACCTTATTCTATAGTTCATCAGGCACTCTATCTATCAGATCTAGGCCCTTAAATCTATTTCTCACTTCCACTGTATAATCATAAGGGCTTTGATTTAGGTCATACCTGAATGGTCTAGTGGTTTTCCCTACTTTCTTCAATTTGAGTCTGAATTTGGTAATAAGGAGTTCATGATCTGAGCCACAGTCAGCTCCTGGTCTTGTTTTTGTTGACTGTATAGAGCTTCTCCACCTTTGGCGGCAAAGAATATAATCAGTCTGATTTCAGTGTTGACCATCTGGTGATGTCCATGTGTAGAGTCTTCTCTTGTGTTGTTGGAAGAGGGTGTTTGTTATAACCAGTGCATTTTCTTGGCAAAACTCTATTAGTCTTTGCCCTGCTTCATTCTGCATTCCAAGGCCAAAGTTGTTTCTTGACTTCCAAGTGTTTCTTGACTTCCTACTTTAGCATTCCAGTCCCCTATAATGAAAAGGACATCTTTTGGGGGAGTTAGTTCTAAAAGATCTTGTAGGTCTTCATAAAACCGTTCAGCTTCAGCTTCTTCAGCATTACCAGTTGGGATATAGACTTGGATAACTGTGATATTGAATGGAGATCAAATTACCAACATCTGCTGGATCATGGAAAAAGCAAGAGAATTCCAGAAAAACATCTATTTCTGCTTTATTGACTATGCCAAAGGCTTTCACTCTGTGGATCACAATAAACTGTAGAAAATTATAAAAGAGATGGGAATACCAGACCACCTGACCTGCCTCTTGAGAAACCTGTATGCAGGTCAGGAAGCAACAGTTAGGACTGGACTTGAAAAAACAGACTGGTTCCAAATAAGAAAAGGAGTACGTCAAGGCTGTATATTGTCACCCTGCTTGTTTAACTTATATGCAGAATAGTACATCATGAGAAATGCTGGACTGGAAGAAGCACAAGCTGGAATCAATTGCCAGGAGAAATATCAATAACCTCAGATATGCAGATGACACCACCCTTGTGGCAGAAAGTGAAGAGGAGCTAAAAAGCCTCTTGATGAAAGTGAAAGAGGAGAGTGAAAAAGTTGGCTTAAGGCTCAACATTCAGAAAACAAAGATCATGGCATGTGGTCCTATCACTTCATGGGAAATAGATGGGGAAACAGTGGAAACAGTGTCAGACTTTATTTGGGGGGGGGGGCTCCAAAATCACTGCAGATGGTGACTGCAGCCATGAAATTAAGACACTTACTCCTTGGAAGAAAAGTTATGACCAACCTAGATAGCATATTCAAAAGCAGAGACATTCCTTTGCCAACTAAGATCCGTCTAGTCAAGGCTATGGTTTTACCTGTGGTTATGTATGGATGTGAGAGTTGGATTGTGAAGAAGGCTGAGCACTGAAGTATTAATGCTTTTGAATGGTGGTGTTGGAGAAGACTCTTGAGAGTCCCTTGGACTGCAAGGAGATCCAACCAGTCCATTCTGAAGGAGATCAGCCCTGGGATTTCTTTGGAAGGAATGATGCTAAAGCTAAAACTCCAGTACTTTGGCTACCTCATGAGAACAGTTGGCTCATTGGAAAAGACTCTGATGCTGGGAAGGATTGGGGGCAGGAGGGGAAGTGGACGACCGAGGATGAGATGGCTGGATGGTATCACAGACTCGATGGATGTAAGTCTGAGTGAACTCCGGGAGACGGTGATGGACAGGGAGGCCTGGCGTGCTGCGATTCATGGGGTCACAAAGAGTCAGACACGACTGAGTGACTGAACTGAACTGAATCTGTAGTTCAGTTCAGAGTCTGTCTGTTTCCATTTTCTTGAGGCCAATTCTTAGCATTGTGACAGCTATGCCATGCCTACAGTCTGGTCCTCATGTAGTTAACTTCTTCCACCTGGGGGGATTCAGTATCTCTAAGACAGCTCCCAAGATATGGCTCAGAATATTATCTTTAGCCCTTAAGAAAGAACTGAAGGTCCCTGACTATGGTTGCAGATTAAACTACTACTATTTGGTTCCTTTGTTTTTGCATTTTCTCACTTCTCTGTTAACTTTTTCTTTTGCTAAAGTTTTTACACAGACAAAAGGCAGACTGAGGACATGCGAGGCAGGGGCTGTAGGGTCCCACTCCACTTCACTGATAACCATATGAAAAGACTCTTCAGCTGTCTTAAGATTCCCCTTGTGCTTTACAAGCTTGACATGCCGAGATATTCTCTGCTAACTCTCATAACTGCCCCTGGTCCAAATAGAGATGCCAAGTGAGAGATAAAATATATATATATATAATTTTTAAGAGTCTTGCTTTTTCTTCACTAGATTGTCATCTTCTGTTCCAAAAGTATCTCCTCCTCTTAAACCTGGCCTCTGCCTCAAGGTCTAAGTTTGGAGAGGATCAGGTTGAAAATATATATATATATACTGGACCAAACTGACAAGGCTGGAGTTTGTAGTGGCCTTTTATCTGTGGGGCGGTTTAGAACATGCAGGCAAGTATTTCATCTGAAACTAGACAGAGGTACCCACAATATCTTTCCATCCCACTTCCCAAAGCTCCTTGGCTGTGCTGAGAGAATTTCCCTCTTGGCTTCAAAACACATTTGGCTGTAAGGGATGCAGGATACTGACTTCAAATTTTAGAATCTGAGCTTCATAAAGAAGTTTCCTTTGAACAAGACTGAAGATACAATAAAATGTGACTACCTGCCCCTTCTTCATTTTTCAGTTTTTTCAGTTTAGTTCAGTTCAGTCGCTCAGTCATGTCCAACTCTTTGCGACCCCATGAATCGCAGCACACCAGGCCTCCCTGTCCATCACCAACTCCCGGAGTTCACTCAGACTCACATCCATCGAGTTGGTGATGCCATCCAGCCATCTCACCCTCTGTCGTCCCCTTCTCCTCCTGCCCCCAATTCCTCCCAGCATCAGAGTCTTTTCCAATGAGTCAATTCTTTAGCATCATTCCTTCCAAAGAAATCCCAGGGTTATCGCCTTCAGAATGGATTTGGTATTCTTCCCTGATAGCTTAGCCGGTGAAGAATCTGCCTGTAGTGCAAGAGACACAGAAAACATAGGTTCAAACCCTGGGTTGGGAAGATCCCCTGAAGAAGGAAAATGGGAAGCCAGTCCAGTATTCTTGCCTAGGAAATCCCATAGACAGAGGAGCTTGGTGAGCTATAGTCCAAAATGTAGCAAAGAGTTGGATACAACTGAGCAACTCTGCACACATGATTCTGCCCTCCAACATCACAATGACTTAAAATGTTAGAAATACATAAAAGAAAAACCAACACATGTGAATGAGGACATATTTGCTTGGCTCTGCTGGAGCACAATTCATCATTTAATCCTCTCTGTTCTCTGCCCTCTGAGGGCTTTCCAGAGACTGCATCTTTAATTTATATCCAGTTGGTTGGGATCATCTCAAGAACTCAGTGTTGAGAATAACCTTTTCAGACAAGGATGTTCTGTCAGTAGCCTTTGAATCCTAGCACCCAAAAAAGTACATGAAATGAATTTGATTTTATTTTGTTAAAAATCTGCTGAAAACCAGCCCTTATTATTAAGGGAAGCAGGAAGAGATTCGACCATATGGATAAGCCCGGGCAAAGAAAAACAAAACAAAACCTCTATATTGCTGCAAATTTAAGGAGTCTATGTCTAAATTGGCAATAAAGAGAATGATCTTCTTTGCTGGTTAAGTGTCTAGCCTGGAGATCAGAATCCAGGGTTTCTGGGAGGTTGGAATCCCAACAATCACAACTGGCCTTCCTGTTGTTGTTTAGTTGCTTCATTTGTGTCTGACTGTTTGCAACCCCATAGACTGTAGCCCGCCAGGCTCCTCTGTCCATGGGATTTCCCAGGTAAGAATAACTGGAGTGGGTTGTCATTTCCTTCTCCAGGGGATTTTCCTGACCAAGGATAGAACCAGGGTCTCCTGCATTAATAGGCGGATTCTTTACCACTGACCCAGTAAGGAAGCACCTCTTAAATATTTACTGAACTTCCAGGATGTCCCACGTACTGGGGATACAGGAATAAAACAATAAAAAGTAAAATAACATCAAATAAATGATCTAGGGTATAGGTGAAGTCTAGAGATCTAATGAAACAGTTCCTATTGAACGAGAACTTAAGGAAGAGGTTAACACAAAAAGATTTCCCCCAAACAATACAACAACCACCTATATAAAAATGTAAACCAGTTTGCAGAAGAGGTGAGGGATTCGGCCAAACAGCAAATACATGAAAAGATTCTCAATCTTAGTTTTGGTAAAGGAAATGGAAACTAAGCAGATAGCAGTTTTCACCTATAATATTGTTAAATTAAAAAATTAACATTTACTATGTGCATCAATTTTGGAAATGAGCTCTCATAGGTTCCTTGTGATAATGTTAATAGCCGCACCTCTTTGTAAGGTGATTTGCAGGGTTTACTAAGATTAAAACTGTATATCCCCTTGACCAAGTAAAATTGCTCTTGGGACTTTGCTGGCAGTCTGGCAGTTAGGAATCCACGTTTCCATTGCAGGGAGTATGTCTTTGATCCCTGGTTGGGAACTAAGATCACACATGCTGTGAAACAGAGTAACAAAAAGAAGACTACTCTTACTTAGGTGGCTCCAGGGAGCCATTTCTCCCTATAGTCATACCATTCTGTACCCATCGCCTGCACACACATAAACAGACATTGGACTTGACTGTGACACTTGCTTTGGCCAATGGAACGTGAGGACGTATGAGGCAATGACAGGGCTTGGATCATTCCCTCTTGGAGACCTAAAAACTGCCATGCTGTTATACTCCAGCCATACTGAGAGACCTCTGAGAGAGAACAAAGTGGTCCAGCTGATCAGCCAGAAGGAGGCCTCAGACCTACAGCCTTAGAAGAGCTGGGTCAGTTATACCCTAGCTACTCAGGCAATCCTAGCTGAGACCTAGATGTCATGCCCCAGAGTTGAACCGTCTCTACCACAGTTGTATCATTACTGCAGTGAGGGGAGTGGTGAAAACAGATGCAGCCAGAATGTCTACCAATAGGAGAGGGATGAAGGGAACATTCTTCATCTAATCTATAGACTCAAGTATGAGGACCATGGTAGAAAAAATCTTACACCTGCCCATCTGAATACATACCATCCTATGATAAATGGAAAATGGCAGCATTGTAGACCATCCTGGTGTTGTAAAAGTACATTCAGATCCTTAAATAAGTGCAAAGTAAATCTGTGTATGAGCAGGAAAAATGTGGAAGACTGCATTGGGTTGTTGATACAAGCTATTTCAGGAGGGTGGGAGGGGGGCATAGTGAGGTGGAGATTATTGCCTTTTTATATCTGTTTTTAAAGTAATGCAGTCATTAAAGGCACAAATCTGGTAATTAAAGAAAATCTAATGAAAAAAATGGGAGCACAAACAGTGTTTTAAAAAGATCAGTCTCTGAAAAAAAGCAACATCAAAAAAACAAAACAAAAACAAATTGGGAGAGTAAAATTAAGGGTGCCTGTAAGAAGGTTCTTTCACAAATTTTAAATGAGCATTATTTTTTTTTTTTCGGCCAGCCTTAAATTCAGATTAATTCTGTGAAAAGTTTCAGTAGCCTTTTTCCACCTGGGTTTTCAAGATTCATTTAACATGATTATTTGGCATTTTTCCTAGCAAGTTCCACTGGAAAGGGCAAACATCTGGTTTTATCTCTGTGAACATATTTACTGTGTGTGTGTCTGTGTGTTGCAGGAAGTGCACTAAATGATCAATTTAAATCCTTTTGCTCTGGAATGCAAATGACCTGGAAGCTTAAGAAAATATTTTGTCTTCTAAACATCATATACATGGAACAAATGATCCCAAAATTTGCTGTCTGATACTTGTCATTGTGTTTCTTATTTTGTAGGAAACTTCTTCATGTACAATAGAATCTAGACAAATTCATGCCAGTGTGCTTGACTGTTTCCTTCCTTTGTCTAATATCATGGTTCTCCACTTTGCCTTCCTATTGAAAACTTCTAGAAGGCTTCGAAAATATGCAAGTGCCTGGATCTCACCCAGAGATTTTGATTTAATGTGGATGAAGCCCCGGCATGAGCATTTGGGAAAGAAACCTCAGATGATTTTAATTTGCACTCAACATTGAGAACCACTGATGTTACAAAGAGCATGAGTAATAATTATTTTCAATGAACACAACATATTTTTATCTTTTCTTTTGAATCCATGACAAATTGAATACTTTCTCACAAGGTTTTAACATGAATTGTACTTTATGGGAGTTGAGTTGTTTGAAAACTGGTAAGAGAAATAATAATTTAATTAAAAAATTATGCTAACCAGGAATATCATTTAATGTGAACACAAGTCCTGTGTGAATTACAGGAAGTTTTCAGAGGCTGGCATGTGTGTTTCCATATCAAAATATCAAACCTCATTTCATAGTAACACAAAATAGTGTTCAGGACTTGGTGCTATAATTAGGTTGGCATTTCATAGCTGTGCTGTAATATTTAATCAAGTTCTAGCATTTCATTCACAAAATTCCTTCCATGAGGTAACCTCTGATTAAAAAAAAAAATTCTGTGTTTCACAATGATTTTTCTCTAATTTAGTTTGAACTTAACAAAACATATGTGGACAAGCTCCCTTTAAAATCATGAACTTAGAATAGCATTGACATATATACAGCAGCTTTTGTAAAATAGCTAGCTAGCAGGAACCTGCTGTACAGCACAGGGAGCTCAGCTCGGTCCTCTGTGATGACCTAGGGAAGTGGGTTGGGGAGATGCGAGAGATGCTCAAGAGGGCATGGGTACAGGTATACATACAGCTGACTCACACTGTTGCACAGCAGAAGGCAAGACAACTCTGTAAAGCAATCATACTCCCGTTAAAAAGAAACAAGAAGAATCATGAACTTGCCCTGAGTTGATCTTCACTCACTTCTTTACTCTTATAGGCATCTTTGAGCAGTTGATTTTCTGCCTCAAATGCTTTTAAACTCTTCCCCTGGACTGTACATTTCTCCGGGGGTAGAGAAAGTTTGCATTCACAGTGCTAGGCACATAATAGGGTGATTAAATGCCTGCTCCCCTGGTTAATCATTTTTGCTCGGCAATTTTGTTTGCTATAAAATATCATCCCATGCACTAGAAAGGTCGCCAAGATTTTGGCATATTTGAGAAAAAGTCATCAGCTCCCTGGGGTTTTGACAAGTAGTCTATTTACTCTATGAGTGGTGAGACAGACTTCATCTTGTTGCTTTTCTCAAAAGGTCTAATGTGTTCTCTTGTGACTCTTGGGTCTTCATTAGCCCAGTATCAGCCCACCATAACAAAGAACCCCAGACTGGGTGACTTATAACAACCAGACATTTGATTTTTCACAGTTCTGGAAGCTGGAACTCCAAGATGTCAGTGGCAGTAAAGTCAGGATCTGGTGAGAGACCTCTGCTAGATCACAGCTTTCTTATTGTATCCTCACATGGCTAAAAGAGAGATTCCTGGCCTTCTCTTGTGTATGCATGCATGTTAAGTCACTTCTGCTGTGTCTCTTTGCCAACCCACGGACTATAGCCCGCCAGTCTCCTCTATCCGTGGGATTCTCCAGGCAAGAATACTGGAGTGGGTTGCCATGCCCTCCTCCAGAGGATCTTCCCAACCCAGGGACCGAACCTGTGTCTCTTATATCTTCTGTATTGGCAGGCAGGTTCTTTACCACTTGTGCCACCTGGGAAGCTCTTAGAAAGAAAGTCAAATCGCTCAGTCGTGCCCAATTCTTTGTGACCCTATGGACAGTAGCCTGCAGCAAGTTCCTCCCGTCCATGGGATTTTCAAGGCAAGAGTACTGAAGTGGGTTGCCATTTCCTTCTCCAGGAAGCTCTTTTAAGGGCACTTATCCCATTTGTGTGAGCTCCACCCTCATGATCTATTCACCTTCCAAAGGCCCCACCTCCTAATACCATCACACTAGGGATTGTGACAATGACTTCTGGGGGTCATTTGGCCACTGTGAGGTCAACTTTCATCGGTACTGTAAGGACGGAGGCACTAGCAGTCAGGCACTATCAGTGAGTGTTCGTCATCTGGGGACCCTGAAAGCTGTTGTCCCAGTGGATCAAACCCTTTTCTGCATCTGCACATCCTCTTTCCTGGATGCATCCTCAGCGAACCCACATGGGTCCACTGCCCATGTGTTCACAGTCAGACCCAAGGGGTGGCGAGGGGCAGCTCTTTGCAGAGGGCACTGAAGATGCTCTCCAAATGCCTGTGTATGCCCCTCATGGTTGGCCAGGTGGGGAGGCTTGGAAGTGGGTCCAGGCTGATTGTGCCATGGGACACAGATTCCAAGGCAGAATCTGAGGACTTGCATTCAAGAATTCCAGATCCTAACGTGGCAGCCCAGGTAGTTACAAAGGTAGATTAGTCATGGTGGGAGGACAGAGCATCTTTTATTTATTAGTTTGTTTACTTGATTTACAACTCTTGAGTATGGAGACTTATGTTGTGTGCAGCAGATGCTAAGGGTGCCCCCCACTCCTCCTGTTCCCAGGCTTCCCCACTCAGGTGCACTCAGCCTGATTTCCAGTTGTCAGCACTGCATCTCTCTGTCTTGGGGCTTCAGGTTCCTGCTGAGTCTGCTCTGCTGCCAGAACAGCAGGTGGAACATGAGAGGGATGGGTCTTCCAGGAGCAACTTCCAACGCAAGACCAATGGGCACTGGACAGAAGTACTCCAGGTTCTCCACCCAGGGGTGTTCGCCCTCAGCTACCCCATCAGGGGAAATCTGCCATCATCCACATGACTGACACGCTTGATGACACCTTTTATTGGCTCTATGCCCTTCCTTGTCTTACTTCCCCTCCCCTTTTTGTCCACAAAATATACCTGCATTTCAATGCTTGTTTCAGCTGCTGCTTTTGGGAGAATCCAAACCAAGATGGTGCACAAGCTCCATTTATGTGCTTGTCCCAAGTCTACAAATGTAAGGGGGTGGGCCTGGTGTGACCACTTTGTCTCTCTCACCTTGACTCCTCACTTCAGCCAAATGAACGAGGTGGTGATGATCCCCATTTGAAAAGGCTTTGAGCATGAAAGTTATTTGTTGAAAACCCCAAACTAAGACATAAGGCAATAATTAAAAGTGTATATGATCTCATCTGTCCCTTGCTTGCTGTGTATCCTTGTACAGGTGGCATTTGATGCACAAGATGGAGATGATGGGGAAGTTGTATCCATCTGAACTATTTACTGGGCTGCTGCCGAGGTCCAGGGATTGATGGCAGTGAGAGATCAGCTACACTATGAAGTGTTTTACTTCTCAGGATTATTATATCCATACTGCCCTAACCTCAGGACAATAAAATTGGGTTCCCACATCTTCTCTACCTCTTTATCAAATTCTTATTTCTTCTTTCCTTTCCTTGCTTCCCTTCTGAGACCTGAATGATAAGAATTAAGATTTCTTATTTTATGACAATCACAATTATCTAGACTCAAGTAAACAATATAAGACAAAATTTTCTCCTTGAATGTCCCTCTTTTTCAGTATAACTTCAGTTGAACAAAAATTAAGGTCTTTACTGTGGACTCACTGCTCTTCTAGAACCATGGAAACATCAGACATTAGTGTCCCTAGTCAAAGATTCCAGGGGCTCCCAGGTGGCTCAGTGGTAAAGGATCCACCTGACAATGCAGGAGACTTGAGTTCAATCTCTGGGTCAGGAAAATGCCCTGGAGAAGGAAATGGGAAACCTCCTCCAGTATTCTTGCCTGGGAAATCCCATGGACAGAGGAGTCCAGCAAGCGATAGTCCAAAGGGAGCAAAGAGTCAGACATGACTGAGAGACTAAACAACACAAAGCCAAAGAATCCACTAGCTCTTGGGAATACAGGTCATCTTTAATCAATGTTTATTGGTTCTCAAACAGTATTTGAGCATCGAAAAACAAAAAAAACACTATTATGTAAGATTCTGTCTTGTGTGCTTGCTAAGTTGCCCCAGAAGTGCCCAACTCTTTGTGACCCTGTGGACTGTAGTCCACCCAGCTCCTCTGTCCATAGGATTCTCCAGGCAAGAATACTGGAGTAGGTTACCATGCCCTCCTCCAGGGGATCATCCCAATCCAGGGATCAAACCCATGTCTCTTAAATCTCCTGCACTGACAGGTGGGTTCTTTACCACTAGCACTACCTGGGCCACCTGGGATATTATTTTATTTATTTAAAATGAAATGATCAGGGATACTTGTGAATGTATATCTGTCACGTGTATATGTTAAGTGACACACATTCCTTGGCCCTATAGTTTTGATAACTGCAGTTGTAAATGTTATTTGGCCTTTACCTTTTAAAGAACACCATTTTTATGTGCTATATTCCTGTGAGATCATTTGAGAGAAATTGGAATCATTAGGGTAGAATATAATTATCTCTTTAAAAACTTTTATTATTTTCTAAAATATGCAAATAGTATTCCTAAACAGTAGACGAGTTCATAATTACAGATATGCAAGTGGATTCTTAAAATCATCATATAAAATCCCACCATCCAAAGAGAATTAATTTGGCCTTTACCTTTTAAAGAACACCATTTTTATGTGCTATATTCCTGTGAGATCATTTGAGAGAAATTGGAATCATTAGGGTAGAATATAATTATCTCTTTAAAAACTTTTATTATTTTCTAAAATATGCAAATAGTATTCCTAAACAGTAGACGAGTTCATAATTACAGATATGCAAGTGGATTCTTAAAATCATCATATAAAATCCCACCATCCAAAGAGAATTAAAATTTTGATACAGATTATTTTAAAGTCTTTTGTATATAATACAACGGTTGTCCACATGACTAGCTGACCCATTCTTTCAGGACAGAGACTAAGCCTTCCTTCCCATTGCCTATCTGCTGAGAGAGAGAAAGCGTATCTAGGCAACCAGAGGCCCATGGGGACAGAGGCTAAATCCATATGCCTCTTGAAATTACAGTAAGCAGATTCTTCTTAAAATGCTTTGGGCTTAAACATATACCAAGGAAAGCTTTCCAACTATTTCATCATATCTAATGACCACATGATATTGTTTAATATAGCTACTATAATCCATCTGGTAAATTCGGAATGACTGGGTATTTGAGCTTCTCTAGTATCAATCTACTACATACAACACTCATAAATAAATAAGTTTCTGCACTTGACATAATTTGCCAATCTGTTTGCTTCAGGTCTCTGGATATCCACTTAGCTTTGTAAGACCCACCAAAACATCAGTTCCTTCAACCTTCAGCTAGAATTTGCAGACTGATGACCCACAGATGTATTCTGTTTGTTCTAGATGATATTGTCAATATTTGAAAACTTCATCTGAATATATGAATGTCTTCTTTCCCAGAAAGAACTCTGGCCACTGTAGATCCATAACCCCATATAGCAATAAGCAGCAGGGTCTGAGTTTCAGGGCTTCACTAGTCTGCACCCCAGTTTCCACAATATCCTCCTCCCCATACCCCAACTCACAATTTATCTGCTCACTCATATCTCCTGCCTGCCCTCACTCCTCAGGCATTTCAATGTGCCATGGTGACCATCTGCTGGTCACCATGGATTTCTTAGTCACTGAATGGCACCTATCTGTATCTGTAAGCACTGGAATCTGGGCTAAAATGTAACATCCCAGCTCTAAATTTAAGACATGTGTGACTTTAGACAACTGAGTTTCTCAGACTAAATTTGCCCTCTGATGATATAACCTCATTAACTCATGATCCTTACAAACACCAAATTAGATAACGCATGTTGAAAGCCCCTTGAATACAGCACAATCCCCAACAAATGTGCACTATGATTATCAGCCCATGGGAGAAAGCTTCCTGTATCATTAATATGTCCACTCTGAGTGCAAGATAAAAATGAGAGTAAGGATAGGGTAAGAAGGCCAACTAGACTATTAACTCTCACCTTTCTAAATTAACTTATATGCAGAGTACATCATGAGAAATGCTGGGCTGGAAGAAGCACAAGCTGGAATCAAGATTGCCGGGAGAAATATCAATAACCTCAGATATGCAGATGACACCACTCTTATGGCAGAAAGTGAAGAGGAACTAAAAAGCCTCTTGATGAAAGTGAAAGAGGAGAGTGAAAAAGTTGGCTTAAAGCTCAACATTCAGAAAATGAAGATCATGGCATGTGGTCCCATCACTTCATGGCAAATAGATGGGGAAACAGTGGAAACAATGTCAGACTTTATTTGGGGGGGCTCCAAAATCACTGCAGATGGTGATTGCAGCCATGAAATTAAAAGACGCTTACTCTTTGGAAGAAAGTTATGACCAACCTAGACAGCATATTCAAAAGCAGAGACATTATTTTGCATGATGAAAGTGAAAGAGGAGAGTGAAAAAATTGGCTTAAAGCTCAACATTCAGAAAATGAAGATCATGGCATGTGGTCCCATCACTTCATGGCAAATAGATGGGGAAACAGTGGAGAAACAGTGTCAGACTTTATTTTGGGAAGCTGCAAAATCACTGCAGATGGTGACTGGAGCCATGAAATTAAAAGATGCTTAATTCTTGGAAGAAAAGTTACGACCAACCTAGATAGCATATTCAAAAGCAGAGATACTACTTTTCCAAGAAAGGTCCATCTAGTCAAGGCTATGGTTTTTCCAGTGGTCATGTATGGATGTGAGATTTGGACTGTGAAGAAGTCTGAGCACTGAAGATTTGATGCTTTTGAACTGTGGTGTTGGAGAAGACTCTTGAGAGTCCCTTGGACTGCAAGGGATCCAACCAGTCCATTCTGAAGGAGATCAGCCCTGGGATTTCTTAGGAGGGAATGATGCTAAAGCTGAAACTCCAGTACTTTGGCCACCTCATGTGAAGAGTTGACTCATTGGAAAAGATTCTGATGCTGGGAGGGATTGGGGGCAGGAGGAGAAGGGGACAACAGAGGATGAGATGGCTGGATGGCATCACTGACTTGATGGACCTGAGTCTGAGTGAACTCCTGGAATTGGTGTTGGACAGGGAGGCCTGGTGTGCTGCTATTTATGGGTCACAAAGAGTCAGACATGACTGAGCCACTGAACTGAACTGAACTGAATTATTTTAATCACGATACTTGAATTATGACTCTAAATTCTCTAAGTATGCAACATACATTGGGAAAATATCTCATTTTAAATAATACCACTTTGTAAACTAAAATAACAATTTGATAACTTATGAAATTTTTTTCATGAATGTGCTAGGGGTGCAAGGGAGTATAAATTTGTTGTTTTTGACATATAATTTCATTCATTTTCAAGTAACTTAATAATTATTACTTCCCATTTCTTCCCCATTTACTCATGTAATGACCTTCTAAAAACAATGACTAATGATAATTTGATTAGAAAAATAATTCAGTTGCTAGATTTTGATTCCTTGATATCAAAATGTACTCAAAGCATTTTTAATATCTAGAAATATGATTACCCACTACAAAGTATACTCCAGGCAAGAATACTGGAGTAGGTTACCATGCCCTCCTCCAGGGGATCATCCCAATCCAGGGATCAAACCCATGTCTCTTAAATCTCCTGCACTGACAGGTGGGTTCTTTACCACTAGCACTACCTGGGCCACCTGGGATATTATTTTATTTATTTAAAATGAAATGATCAGGGATACTTGTGAATGTATATCTGTCACGTGTATATGTTAAGTGACACACATTCCTTGGCCCTATAGTTTTGATAACTGCAGTTGTAAATGTTATTTGGCCTTTACCTTTTAAAGAACACCATTTTTATGTGCTATATTCCTGTGAGATCATTTGAGAGAAATTGGAATCATTAGGGTAGAATATAATTATCTCTTTAAAAACTTTTATTATTTTCTAAAATATGCAAATAGTATTCCTAAACAGTAGACGAGTTCATAATTACAGATATGCAAGTGGATTCTTAAAATCATCATATAAAATCCCACCATCCAAAGAGAATTAAAATTTTGATACAGATTATTTTAAAGTCTTTTGTATATAATACAACGGTTGTCCACATGACTAGCTGACCCATTCTTTCAGGACAGAGACTAAGCCTTCCTTCCCATTGCCTATCTGCTGAGAGAGAGAAAGCGTATCTAGGCAACCAGAGGCCCATGGGGACAGAGGCTAAATCCATATGCCTCTTGAAATTACAGTAAGCAGATTCTTTCTTAAAATGCTTTGGGCTTAAACATATACCAAGGAAAGCTTTCCAACTATTTCATCATATCTAATGACCACATGATATTGTTTAATATAGCTACTATAATCCATCTGGTAAATTCGGAATGACTGGGTATTTGAGCTTCTCTAGTATCAATCTACTACATACAACACTCATAAATAAATAAGTTTCTGCACTTGACATAATTTGCCAATCTGTTTGCTTCAGGTCTCTGGATATCCACTTAGCTTTGTAAGACCCACCAAAACATCAGTTCCTTCAACCTTCAGCTAGAATTTGCAGACTGATGACCCACAGATGTATTCTGTTTGTTCTAGATGATATTGTCAATATTTGAAAACTTCACCTGAATATATGAATGTCTTCTTTCCCAGAAAGAACTCTGGCCACTGTAGATCCATAACCCCATATAGCAATAAGCAGCAGGGTCTGAGTTTCAGGGCTTCACTAGTCTGCACCTCAGTTTCCACAATATCCTCCTCCCCATACCCCAACTCACAATTTATCTGCTCACTCATATCTCCTGCCTGCCCTCACTCCTCAGGCATTTCAATGTGCCATGGTGACCATCTGCTGGTCACCATGGATTTCTTAGTCACTGAATGGCACCTATCTGTATCTGTAAGCACTGGAATCTGGGCTAAAATGTAACATCCCAGCTCTAAATTTAAGACATGTGTGACTTTAGACAACTGAGTTTCTCAGACTAAATTTGCCCTCTGATGACATAACCTCATTAACTCATGATCCTTACAAACACCAAATTAGATAACGCATGTTGAAAGCCCCTTGAATACAGCACAATCCCCAACAAATGTGCACTATGATTATCAGCCCATGGGAGAAAGCTTCCTGTATCATTAATATGTCCACTCTGAGTGCAAGATAAAAATGAGAGTAAGGATAGGGTAAGAAGGCCAACTAGACTATTAACTCTCACCTTTCTAAATTAACTTATATGCAGAGTACATCATGAGAAATGCTGGGCTGGAAGAAGCACAAGCTGGAATCAAGATTGCCGGGAGAAATATCAATAACCTCAGATATGCAGATGACACCACTCTTATGGCAGAAAGTGAAGAGGAACTAAAAAGCCTCTTGATGAAAGTGAAAGAGGAGAGTGAAAAAGTTGGCTTAAAGCTCAACATTCAGAAAATGAAGATCATGGCATGTGGTCCCATCACTTCATGGCAAATAGATGGGGAAACAGTGGAAACAATGTCAGACTTTATTTGGGGGGGCTCCAAAATCACTGCAGATGGTGATTGCAGCCATGAAAGTAAAAGACGCTTACTCTTTGGAAGAAAGTTATGACCAACCTAGACAGCATATTCAAAAGCAGAGACATTATTTTGCTGACTACAATCTGTCTAGTCAAGGCTATGGTTTTACCTGTGGTCATGTATGGATGTGAGAGTTGGACTGTGAAGAAGGCTGAGAGCCTTGATGCTTTTGAACTGTGGTGTTGGAGAAGACTGTTGAGAGTCCCTTGGACTGCAAGGAGATCCAACCAGTTGAATCTGAAGGAGAACAGCCCTGGGATTTCTTTGGAAGGAACGATGCTGAAGCAGAAACTCCAGTACTTTGGCCACCTCATGAGAAGAGTTGGCTCATTGGAAGAGACTCTGATGTTGGGAGGGATTGGGGGCAGGAGGAGAAGGGTACGACAGAGGATGAGATGGCTGGATGGCGTCATTGGCTTGATGGACGTGAGTCTGAGTGAACTTCGGGAGTTGGTGATGGACAGGGAGACCTGGCGAGCTGCGATTCATGGGGTCACAAAGAGTCGGACACGACTGAGCGACTGAACTGAACTGAACTGAAAGAATAACAAAACACCAAATTTACATTATTGGTGTCACCAACACTCATTGGCTGTTCACCGAAACCACTTCTTCCTATTTGTGGCACAGAGATAGACTGTATTTCCCAAGCTACCTTGCTGCATAGATGGCCATGTGACTGAGGTCAACAGAATGCGAACATAAGTGATGTCTGCCACTCAGGTCCATCCCAACAGCCTCTCCCATGATCCTCACTGCTTTCTTCCTCCCTTCACTTCACCCTGACAACTTTGGCAACCTTGGAACCTACGTACCAAAGGCAATGGGATGAAATTGGATTTGTCAATCTTTGCTTAATGAGAGCTATCTATTAGCAATATCTGTTTGTATTTTACATGCAATAGAAATGAATGTCATGTGTATAAGCCATGTCAATTTGGGTGTGTTTTTTGTTAACAATTTTTTTTTTAAGGGAGAATTTTCCAGTGGTCCAGTGGTTAGGACTCCACACTCTCATTGCTGAGGGCCCAGGTTCAATTCTTGGGCAGGGAACTAAGATCCCACAAGCCAAACAGTTCCTCAAAAAAAAAAAAATGTTCCTTAATAAAGAGTGTTAATGGAAATAACCAATAAACCTACTTGTAGCAGGAAAAGAAAAGGATTTTATTCACTCCAAACTGAGGACTATAGCCTGGGAGACACAGATTCAAGAAGTACTTGAATTCTATTTTGTTGAACTACAGCATGAAGGAGGCTTAGAAAAAGCAAAAACTGCAAAATACATAAGCTGCTTGTCAAGAATTAGGATTGGAGCTGGCAAGAAGTAAGGTGCTTGTTAAGCAAGGGTTGGTTGGGGTCTGAAATGGTTGCTTAGTTACAAGAGGAGGCCTTGAGATGTAGCTGGCAGCTGCTCACAGATACTGTTTTGAGAATGGCTGGTGGTGTCCTTGAGTCTGAGTTTAGAAACTTTAAGTTCTCAGTATTATAGGAACATGCCTACAACTATGTCCACAGCAGCCACCCAGCTCCATTTTTGATGCATGAATGCATTCTTTTATTTAGTGGTTAAAGTCGAAGCACAGTGCATGTTTAATAGGCTACAAACAGGCTATTTTGTTTACCCTAAAGTCCACATGGGGCTTTTCTGGTGGTTCAATAGTAAAGAATCTGCCTGTAATGCAGGAGATGTGGGTTTGATCCCTGGGTCAGGAAGATCCCCTAGAGAAGGAAATGGCAACCCACTCCAGTATACTTGACTGGGAAATCCCATGGACCAGCAGGCTACAGTCCATGGGGTCACAAAAGAATGGATGTGACTTAGCAACTAAACAACAACAGCAACAAAAGCTGAGGTGAAATCATGTAGAAGTCAGAATGACTCCCCCAGGGATCAATGTGTGAAAATTCTTTCCATCAATAGTTTGCAATGTCTGAAATATTATATGTAGAAAAACTTCCTGAATTTAGTTATGAATTTCTTATCTTTTTCTGTCTTTTATTTTTTGAGTTAAAATCAGTATGAAAAAAAATAGCAAACGTCAGTTTCAAGCCAATTAAGGATACTTTTGGTTACAAATGCAGTACTTGGAAACTGATTATGAAATACTTCCTGGGAGACACATCTTCTTGCTCACAGAGTTAGCTGAAAAGCAATTAATTTTTATTTTAAGAAAACATGAGAGAGCTTTTCAGTACAAAGCAGAAAAATCAAGAAAGAAATGTGTCTATAAAGTGATAGAACATAAGTGCACTTAGATGGATAGCAGAGAACATCTAATTATATATCATATCATTAAGTACACTGTCACAGAATCACAATTCATGCACAAAATATAGCTATATGCAGCCCTCATTTTTCTACATTGCACACTCCACTCATTACCTAAGCACGACTTATAATTTTCTTTCTGTCACTTTACTCATCAGAAGGTCTTTTTCCTCGGATGCCAAAGGAAGCGCAGTATACATGCAAGACAAACTTGGCTTTGTCTTTCATGTGATGATAGAACATTTTTGTTTTGGAGGGTCCATGACACCTTACATTTTGTGGGAGGGTTATCTATTACCCATTCTTGAGGTTCCTGAGAGGTTGCCCTACCCTCAAGTACATAAGGCTGTCATGAACCAAGCCTGGACAGTAGGCCCTGTCTTTTTAAGGCTTAATACTTAATTAAAGGCTTAATACTTAATTAAAGGCTTAGTACTCCTTAAGGTCAGAGGACACATGGCCCAAGGCAGGTCAGAGAGCCAGACCTGAAACTTTTGCTGTGACTCTTGTGAATTAGTAATCCTCATTCTTCCTGAGATTAGAATCTAAATGGTGGGCCCAAGCAGCTGCATGGAGTCTCCTGAGAATTAGATGATGTGAAGAACACTGAGTCCAGTAGTGGAAAAACCATACTCTCATGACATCATTTGTGTTCTCATATCCAGCTAAAGCCATGTATGCTGTGCGCCTGTAGGCCCTTGAGCCAACAAATACTCTCTCTCTCTCTGACATTTTGTTTTTGTTTAATTTTGAGTTTGGATTCCATCACTTGCAATTGAAGAGTCCAGATTAATCTAACAGTGAATGGGAAAATATTTTCTTATAGCTACTATGATTAACTATCTATTCTATAACAGGCATCAGATTTGATAAGGCATAGACCTGAATCTCCTAAACAATATAGAGGGTGATGTCAGTTAACATTTATTAGGTACTTGCTTCATACTGAGCAGCACTCTGTGTAATTTTCATTGTTAGAATAGTAATTGATATATATGGCTCAAAAATCCAAAAAGTACAAATTGGTGTAAAATTAAAATCAAATGTCTTCACTCCCTCAGACCTCATTCCCGTTCTCTGGCTCAGACACAGTACTACAGCCAGCTACTCTGTAATCTCTTGGAATATTCAATATAAATAAATGTGCATAAGAATAAAATGGATGTGAGGATGTGTTCAATTTTAACACAAATAGCACCATCTAATAATAACAGACTGGCTATCATAGACGAGGTACACTTTTAAACACATGACATTTATTTAATAAAATTTTATTTTAAATGTAATTTATTATTAAATTTAATAATTATTTAAATTTAATAAATTAAATATTATTTAATTATCATGAGACTCAGGACATGAGTCATCCTATGAGGAAAATGAAACACGGATAAACCAGGGAAACCAAGCAGGCCTTCTGAGTATGAACTCTGTGGATGTGTTAAGGGATCGGTCGATAACCTCCGATTCTCCACCTGAGTCTGCAAGAAATTGAGAGGTGAAGCTCAACTCATACCATCTTGGAATCAGGGTTAGGTTATAGGAAGCAGCTTGGGAATAGCCATGTTAGCAGTGACAGGGTGGAGTTCTAAAACCTTTCCCTCCAGAAAAGGGAACCCATATGTCCTGCCAGTGGTATTGTAAACTGTACAACCACTATGGAAAACAGTATGGAAAAAAGCTAATAATAGAGTTTCCATATGATCCAGCAATCCCATTCCTGGGCATATACCCAGAAAAAAACTAATTCAAGAAGATACAAGCATTCCAGAGTTCAAAGCAACCTTATTTACCATAGCCAAGACATGAAGACAATCTCAGTGCCCATCAACAGATGACTGGATTAAGAAGATGTGGTACACAATAAGAAAGAATGAATTCTGCCATTTGTGGCAACATGGATAGACCTAGAGATTATCATACTAAGTAAAGCAAGAGAAAGAGAAAGACAAATATCATGATACCACTTATTATGTTGAATCTAAAAAATAATACAGATGGATGGATATACAAAATAGAAACAGATAGATATAGAAAACAAACTTGTGGTTTCCCAAGGGGAGAGGGAAGGAGGAGCCAGACAAATTAGAGGTTTGGGGTTAACAGATACAAACTACTCTGTATAAAATAAACAACAAAGATTTACTGTATAGCACAGGGAACTATACCCAGTATCTTGACCTATGAAAGTGTTAGTCACTCAGTTGTGTCCAACTCTTTGTGACCCCCTGTGGTGGGGCTTGCCAGGCTCCTCTGTTCATGGAATTCTTCAAGCAAGAATATTGGAGTGGGCTGCACTTTCCTTCTAAAAGGGATTTTCTTGACCCAGTAATAGAGCCTGGGTCTTCTGCTTTGCAGGCAGATTCTTTACTGTCTGAGCCATATAATCTGCAAAAATACTGAATCACTATGCTCAGCACCTGAAACTGACAAAATATATGAGGTCGATGGAAATGTAAACCAAGTACATTTCAATAAAATCTTTTCCTTCCTTCCTACTCCCACCATCCAGCCTAGAATTTGGGGCAGACTCCCTCTTGGAAAGTTAAAATCAAGTGAGGCAAGCTCATCCAATATTCCTGCCTCACCCTGTTGGGGATGGAGAGGAAAATTAAGAGAAAATCTTCATGGATCAGGCACTTAATATAAACTTGGATTTAGGTGGGAAATCAGGTGGATGTCACCTACCTAGTAAGTAAGGGGACAGAAGTGCTTCTCTAGTGCCTGTATATGGACTCCTGCTCGGACATCAGTTGTGTCTGACTCTTTGAAACCCTATGGACTGTAGCCTGCAAGGCTCCTCTGCCCATGGGCTTTTCCAGGCAAGAATATTGGAGTGGGTTGCCATTTCCTCCTCCAGGGGATCTTCCCAACAAAGGGATCAAATGCCCTGTCTCTCATGTCTCCTGCATTGGCAGGTGGGTGCTTTACCACAAATGCCACCTGGGAAGCCGACATGGACCCATGAGGGGGTGAGTTAGTCATGTTTTCTTTAGCATCCTTAGTCAGTTTATGAAGAATTGAGGGTCAGAGGAGTTAAGGAATATGCCTAAGTCATACAGCTAAGTGTCAGGGCTGGAAAATCTCTGGCTCCAAAGTGTGTATAAATTCACTACCATGAGCTGCCTCCCAGAGACAAGTTGCACTGAAAGACAGGAGCCGCCTACCTGTAGGCACACCTTTTCTTTTTGACATGACTCATGAATCTAATTTTCTTAACACTGCAAGCATATGCCTGCCGGGTGGACAGAATATGTAAATGACTTGTTTATATTTGCATATTAAGAAATGTACAAAGAAGTATAAATCGGCTTATATGTAATGGATTTTTCAGCTTCAGTCACTGGCATTGCCTCGAATTCTGTCCCTGTGCCTTTGCTGGTCTTTGATAATATTTTATTGTAGAATGATGATCTCCCCCCTTAAAAAAAAAAGGACAAAGCATGACATATCCTCCTTCAGTCTCTTGAATATCCTCATCGCTGAATCAAACCAGATGTCCGTATCTTGGCCTTGTGTCTGTCTGTCTTCTACATCTCTCAGCTCTAAGCATCCTGGCCTCTTGCTGATCCCCAAACACTTCAGTAGTCAGCCCTGTATTCGACAGTGGGCATTTAATGTCTAGAACAGTGTTTGGCATGTGGTACATGCTCAGGCATTGCCAGCTGAATAAACGGGCAAGCATTTCTAAGCAAGGCAATGAGCACACACAGAGTCCCAGGGTTTGAGGCCAGCTTTTTAGGCCAGCAGGGTGGAATGAGAGTGGGCAGAAGTGGACTTGGGCATTTTTTTAAATTATTCTTTTTATTTGACTCCATCTCGTGGCATGCAAGATCTAGTTCCCCAACCGGGGATTAAACCCATGCCTCCTGCAGTGGAACTGCGGAGTCTTAACCTCTGGACTGTCAGGGAAATCCTTGGTCGTATTCTGAAAAATCTAATTTTCTCAACAAAGGGGTAAGGAACTTAGCAGTAAGATAATATGTGTTTTGATGATCAAAACCGATTCACACACACAAAAGAAGATGAAAGCCATCATCAAGCTTTACCAATAATTTCAAAGGACACAAATGACTGATAGATACAGGCAGAACAGAAACAGCTTTGGAAGAGGAGGGCCAGGCATCCAGATCTTTCTCCCCACTTGGTTTTTATTTATTTTTGCTTTCATTTTCTAATTCTTATTTTCTTGGCCAGGCCGGGTCTTCATTGCAACATTCAGGCTTTCTCCAGTCGAGTCCCATGGGCTTCTCTGGTTTCAGAGCATGGGCTCTAGAGCACTCGGGTTCAGTTATTTGCAGCACGTGGGCTCCCTAGTTGCAGTTCACAGGCTTAGCTGACCCTGGCATGTGGGATCATTAGTTCCCCGACCTAGGATTAAAACTGCTCCCCCTGCATTGGAAGGTGGATCCTTAACTGCTGGATCACCAGAAAAATCCTTCTCCCCACTTTTCACAAAGCAGCCCCACGTGAACATCTGAAATCTCCAGGTAGTGCATGTACACAGTGAATGTCACTTCAAAGAAAGTTGGCAGTCACCAAGCATCTCCGTTTTATTAATGTAAGCAGATGGTCACCAGCTTCTGTGATTGTCCCATGAGCCATGACTCATAACTCCATTGATTCCAGCTTTGTTTGTGTGGAAATTTTGTTTAGACCATCAAAACACTGCAGCCACCCCTGAAGATGCACGCACTCTGGGGGTTTCAGATGGAGACAAGTAGGCTACTGGCCCCAGATAAATGAGGTGCATATCAAAGAAAAGATCTCAGTGAGCCCAGGTTATTGCATCTTCCCATATACAGAAAAACACTAAAATCATTAACCTGAGATGTCTGGTTTTGTGACTAGCTGTCATCTTTTAAGTTTCACTACATGTTTTGTTTGGTTGCTTGTCCCCCACCCCCCCCAGCTAAACCTTCTATATATCTTGGCTCCCTCTTCGGAGCAGCCCCTCAGATTGATCTGAGAAGCTGCCATTCTGTGCTATTGCCCTCAGTAAGGTAATGGACTAAAACATAGTTCTCAATTTTTAAGCTGTGTTCTTTTCTTTTTTCCAGTCAATACTTACCTTTATCAATATTAGACTTAAAGCATTGTCAAGACAAAGGTACTCCTGACTGCAAACACTGGGGAGTCTGTAATTAAGTTACTGAACTTGTTGACTTGGACCTACCCCCCAGGGTCCTAACCCCAGTTGAGACCCCCTGTGTTGGCCAGAGATTCTTTTTCCACTAGGATTTGCCCAATCAATAATGAAACCAATGCAGAAACTGGAATAATAGTAGCTCTAGTCAACGGTGAAAACGTGAAGAAATGAGAATTTAATTCACAAATCAGTTCTCAACCTAATTTGAGAGGGAAATCACATATACAGGACGGTCGAGGTAAAAGGGAGGGAAATCTAAAGAATGGAAGGAATATTCTTTACTTATGCAAAAACAGAGGTATAGTTTGGACCCAAAACTGATACAACTCTCCTTTTCAGTCCTTGCCTGGGCTTTTCTGGTGGTTGCTATGGTAAAGTCAGTTGTCATGGTGTCCATGGGTGTGTCATTTAGCTAACACATTACAATGAGCAGGTGAGGTTCAAGGTTTACTGAAAGTCAAGTCTTCCGCCATCTTGGACCTTGGAGGTTCTAACCAGTTTTGCTTTTCTCTTTGTAGCTTTCTCCTGAAACTGGTTTCCATTTGAGGGAGGGGCAGGGGTATGGTCCTACGGTGATGGCCTTGGTAACAATTAGTGTGAACAGAAGGTGAAACGTGATCACCTTCCTTCTTTCTGGTAGGGTCCCCACCACTCCCTCCTTAAGGTAGGGAGAGAATTGTGAACCTGCTGGTTAAGCCTTTCCTTTCAAACCAAAATCTGACAGAGAGCTTTAAGGGTTTTATAAAGAGAGCGATTCATGACACAATTAAATTGTCTTTCTATTATGAAGTTGCTTCTGATCACCTCCTAAAGAGAGGGGCACTGTTTTAACATCCTCAGGGTGGGGACTCACAGCTTAGTTATTTTTGAATCTCATTTCACTCTGGAGTAAAAATGCCAATCTTTCAGCAAATGGTTTTTGAAGTGATTACAAAATAATGAGGAGTTTCATTTTGACTTTTACAAATGTATCGCAAAAGAAGATATGATAAATAGAAAACACAGTAGGAAGGGGCTCTAGAAATTTACGATGAACACAAAGAGAAGAATATTTGCACTTTTTTTTTTTTTTGGCAAGAGATTTATTTGGAAGCTCTGTGAGTTGAGAGATTAAATTGTTTCATTCATCATCATACCCCTCACATTTAGTACAGTACATCTATACAATTAATATTTTCCTGAATGACTTTATTGAATGAATACCTACAAAATATTGGAAGTTATTGAGAAGGATAATGGCTATATTTAGAAGCACACATGTTGGGGGGAGTGGCAATAATAAAATTTAAGATACACATGCACTCAGAAAAAATTACTAAACCCTTTAGGAGAGTATCGGAAAATTCAGGAGAGTAATTCTGAACTAGTTTTGGCAACAATGGAAAAAAAATCACTAATGATGACAAGCCTAGCTTGTGGAAGAAAGAACATTGCTTGGCTCACTCAGTCTGGACCCTCTGATGTTGAAAGAGAAAGGCCTTAAGCAGATCACAAAGGAGGAAATTACAGTCATCAACATGGGAAAAGATGTTGGCATGAATAATGATCAGGGTAAGGATATATTTTGGAAATGTTCCAAAGATGGTAAAAGGCAACTCACCAGCCAGAAATATTCATGTGGGAAGAAAAGAAAATATGGATCTCTGTACTACTAATAATATTATATTTCCCAATTGCAACTTATAGTGGGGGGAGAGGGAGTCATAAACCCTCAGTATAAGGAGAGGAAGGAAATTCTAAAGGTTTCCATGGCTTTCTTGGAAGTAAACACTACACATTGATTGAACCCGAAATGTAGAAGTCTGTTGAAAGTCATGGTGCACTGATTATTTCCTATTTATCTCTTCTCATGTCTAAGATTCATTCTTTGCCTTCTGTGAACCCAGAGGGACCACATCACCCAGGGGCTCAGATCAAGGTCCCCACTAGCTTTCAGCTTCCAACTGGGTTTGACAATGGGATTTCCTGGCAGGAGAATAGAAGATGGAGGATAGGTATCAGTCTTCTTTCCCACTTCTCTGCTATATTCCAGATTGCATACACTGTTAGACTCCTTCAAAACTCTAGCTTGTGACAGGTGGTCCCTTATCTCTGAGTCTACCTTTTACTGGGCCCTCCTCCCCTCGTCAAGCAAGAGTCATGGCTTGTGACCACCCTTGGGGGTCTTTGAGGGAAGTAACACTGCAATTTCCCTACTCCTGCTCACACCTCTTCACTGAAGTTTCTTCCATTCCAACCATCTGGAGCTTCCTCCTGGAACCCTGGCTCATATGAAATAATTCAGTTTGTTTAATAAGGTATTTGAACACATCTAAGAATTCCAAAATAATCTGGGAGTGTCAACTGGCTAGAGCTACAAGTCAGAAACCAACTATCCATTGCTTTTCAGAAAGTTTTTAAAAAGTCCTTTTATTTGAGACTTTTCTTTCTTACTTAGCCACACAATTTCCCAGGCTTGGTTGTTGGGGTTCCTCTTTGAGCAGCAGAAATTAAATAGATAAAAAGAAGTCACACCAACAGCATTCCCCCTCCACCCCGTGGCTCACCTTCCCACATGAACTCAGACAGGAAACAGGACATAGGATGCCCAGTAATAAAATGTTCCAGTGGCTTCTTGGTAAGAAGAAGGTACTGTCAGAATGAATAAATGCAGAGGTATGCGGTAAGCTTCAAGATGAGACACGACATACCAAGATCTCAATGATTAGAAACAGTGCTAACTGTAATTTCCCAAATCCTTCTCAGAAATATACTAGTTGGCTTGGGTCAGAATGCAGAGTACATAACAATACAAACACACATTTAGGCAAATAAAAGTAAGTCTACTCAATCTTCAGCAGTGTCTCTATTCAGTATCTCCTATTTGCCTTTATCAAACAAGCTTCTTTAGCAGCAAGAAAAAGAGTTTGACTCAATATTGTTTAAGAAGAAGGAAATCTTGGGACTTCCTTGGTGGTCCAGAGGTTAAGACTCTGGGCTTCCACTGCAGGGGGCTCAGGTTCCCCACTTTGGTCTGGAAACTAAGATCCTGAGGGCCTCACGGTGAAGCCAAAAAAAAAAAAAACCCACAAGTCTCACATGAGAATATAGGACCACCCAATGGAATCAGAGACTGGGGATATATGGAGATTCAGACAAGAACTGAAGTTAGGAGTCCATATGCTTAAGAGCTTTCTCTCTTTCCCCTCACCTAGGCTGCTCCCCAAGTATCATGTCCACTCTTTCTCTATTTCTCTATCATCGTCTTCTGTTTCTCTGCCTTCAAAGAATATGTCTGCCAAATTCAGGAAAATGCCAGCTTGCCTCTATTCATTCACTCATTTAAAAGACTTATAGATTCCTTATCACATATACTGTACTATTCTAGGAGCTGGAGAAACCATAGGGAGAAAAATGGGAAGGTGACAAAGTTACTGCTCTCATAAAGTTTGCTTTTCGGTGGGAGAAACAGGTCATACTTAAGTATATGTATATAGTGTGTGTGCTACTGAAGTGTGTGTGTGTGCGCGCGCATGCACGCCATGTGATTTATTTTATATTTTAGCTAATTTAGTATCATATCATATAAATATACAACATGGGATTCCCTGGTGGCTCAGATGGTAAGGAATCTGCCTGCAATGTGGAAGATCTGAGTTCAATTCCTGAGTCAGGAAGATTTCCTGGAGAAGGAAATGACAACCTACTCTCGCATTCTTGCCTGGAGGAACCTGGCAGGCAATAGCCGAAAGGGTCACAAAGAGTCACACAAGACTGACTAACACTTTCACAAGTACACAACATGATAAAATTACATCCTAGAATATGTAAGGTTGACCTTAGGAAGATGGGTTTATATCATAAATTAAAAACCCTGGAAAGAGGTCCTGGGTGACACTTAATCAGAACAGAAATATACTGCACTGGAGAACTGAATAGAAAAGGATCAGAAATTAGTGTGTTACGTGAAAAGGTATGAATACAAATCAAGCATGCTTCAAGTATTCTCTATGTTTCTAGAGAAGAACAGTGTTCATCCAGTTGACCTTGGTCTGTGAGATCAATAGCCAGAACAGAGGTATCATGAAGAAGAGTAGAGCTTTGACCTTTTTGAACCCACAAGAGCACATAAACTGAGTATACCAGTGGAATCGGTCCCAGTCTAACAATCATTCTTAATGTTCCGATAAGAGTCCTTTTCTCCATGCTGGTGACATCATGAAGAAAAAGAAGCAAAATGGATAGGAGTGAGGGATTATGTGCTACTAGAGCTGGAGGGGGGGGGAGGACCTTCACTGTAGGGGAATCACTGGGCAATTTTGAACAGAAATCTGAGTATGACCTCACCAACAGTGAGATCATACATAGGAGGCCATAGCAGTAGTCCTTGATGTTTCCCCCACCAGAGATCCATGTGACTAGCAGGGCTTAGAAGAGCTCCCCCACCTGGAGGAGAGACCACCCCAGCCTCCCTACGGCTGCTGTGAGTTGCCTGCATCACCAGCAGTTGAGTCTGCATTTCTGCCTTGGCTGCTGTTAGAAGATGTCACACGAGGTGTACCCAGAGGACATGAGGTGAGGTATTCCCAGGCAGTTCAGTTCAGTTCAGTCACTCAGTCCTGTCCAGCTCTTTGCGACCGCATGGACTGAAGCACTCCAGGCTTCCTTGTCCATCACGAGCTACAGAAGCTTGCTCAAATTCAAGTCCATTGAGTCAGTTATGCAATCCAACCATCTCATCCTGTCGTCCCCTTCTCCTCCTGCCTTCAATCTTTCCCAGCATCAAGGTCTTTTCAAATGAGTCAGTTTTTTGCATCAGGTGGCCAAAGTATTGGAGTTTCAGCTTCAGCATCAGTCCTTCCAATGAATATTCCCAGGCAGAATGAGGCATTTAAGTGCTTGGTCCAACCCTAATGCGCGTACAAACACCATCTGAGTGCCCCACTTCCCTTCTCTCCTTGCTCATGATGGACAAAGAAAAATTCTGTCATGGATCACAGCAACATGTCTAATGAAAGCAGCTCTTCTGCCCTTCCTCACCCCGTTCTGACCTTAAAAGAAAAGCATCAGTCCTTCCAATGAATATTCCCAGGCAGAATGAGGCATTTAAGTGCTTGGTCCAACCCTAATGTGCGTACAAACACCATCTGAGTGCCCCACTTCCCTTCTCTCCTTGCTCATGATGGACAAAGAAAAATTCTGTCATGGATCACAGCAACATGTCTAATGAAAGCAGCTCTTCTGCCCTTCCTCACCCCGTTCTGACCTTAAAAGAATCTAATTATACAAATTAGCTCAGTAGGCAATTTAATTGAACTCCTGAGTGTGCTCTCCTGAATGCACACCATGCCGTGCCTAACCTGTTGATTCTTTTCCGGGATTCAAAGAAGTCACAACGAAGAATGAAGCAGGTAAGGCGTGACTAGTCCTCTACACCCAGTGGGCTGCTTAGCAATCCTGCAGGCAGATGACATGGGTATGAAAACATCTGAAGAGAGTCAGCCAGTTTGCACGCAATGGAGAAGAATGCAGAACCCACTGTCCGGGCATTCCCTGGCTGTCCTGTGGTTAGTACTCTGCTTTCATTGGTGTGGGCGGGACAGGCTGAGACGTGTCTGGGACCCTTTGCTGCAGTGCATGCACTTCAATACACCGGGACTTGAGCAAAAATTACAAAGAAACTGTATGAGACTAAAAATAATCACATGCATGTGCAGTTGGAACAAATTCTGGACAAAAGATACAAAAAGACCAAAATACTCAACAGCAACTTCTGAACAGCCAGAGCAAAAACAGGATGTTAGTAGTAGTAGTAGGGCTCCGAGCATGCCCTGTACACAGTGCCATCAGTTCAGTTCACTTCAGTCGCTCAGTCGTGTCCGACTCTTTGCGACCCCATGAATCACAGCACGCCAGGCCTCCCTGTCCATCACCATCTCTCGGAGT